>CM053761.1:66913771-66942182 GCA_028658305.1 Pachyuromys duprasi | reverse complement strand
GGCATGCAAAAAACCTAACCTGTGATTGATATAAAAATAAATAAATTAAAAAAAAAAAAACAAATCCCCTTCTGCAGCCATAGCTTTTTTTTTTGGGGGGGGGGGGATACGAGACAGCTGTGTGTGCATAGAAGGGCTCACTGATGTGGACTGAATTATGTCCTTGATTCCAGATCTGCTCACTCTCCTGAAAGGAAAAGGTGGTGGTGGTGTGTACGTGTTATTTATAATATGTATGTGTAGACAAATATGCCACAACACACTTGTGAGACCATAGGAAGGGCTTGTAGGGTCAGTTCTTCCCTTTCACCTTTACATGGATCCTTCATTTGCATCCCCCAGCAGCAAGCTCCTTTACCCTTTGAGCCTCTGGTCACCTTATTTCAAAATACCATTCTTGCAGCTACTATTAAGGTAAGGGTCTCAAAATGAGGTTATTTGGGGAATAGGGTGAACACAGAATCCAAGGACAGGTGTCCTTAGAAAAGGTGAGAACTGTTTTTTGTGGCTTCCTAATTGGTTTTTGTAGAGGTTCTTATTCTCTGTGTGTCTGTTATATGTGTGTCCCCTTACCCTCAATAAATGTCTTTCTTCGACTGTGGAAGGCAGGAAAGAAAGAGGGAAGGAAGGAGAGAAAGGAAAGAAGAGAACAGGGTGGGTCTGGCGGCACAGGCAGAGGCCGAGGCAGGAGGTGGCTCAGTGTTTAAGAGTGCTGGCTACTGTCAGAGGCCCAAGTTCATTGCCAATACCCACACTAATCGGTTCACCAACGCCTGTAACTCCAGCTCCAAGTGATCAGATCCCCGTTTCTGGTTTCTGTGGGCATCTGAACATATGAGGTATGTGCACATATACATAAAAATAAAAGTAAAAAAAAATTTTTATATGGGGTCTCACTGTGTAGACCAGGCTGGACTTGAACTCACAAAGATCCGCCTGCCTCTGCCTCCTTGAGTTCTGGAACTAAAGGTGTCTAGAATAACAGTGTATCTCACCTCTTCTATACTATTTTCCTTTGAATACATTTTTGCATGCTATGTTTAGGGAAACACACACATACACAATTATGGTAGCCATCTTTAAACACTTTCTAAGATTGATTTTTATGTGTGTGTCTTGCTTTGTCTGCATCTGTCTATGTACTGCACACATGCCAGTAGAAATCAGAAGAGGGTGCCAGATGTCCTAGAAATGAAATTACAAATGGTTGAGAATGGCCACATGGGTGCTGCAAGACCATCCAGTGCTCTTAAACGCTGAGCCATCTGTCTCTCCAGCACCTTTGATAACCATCTGAATCACTAAGGGCAGTGATGGTCACCTCTCCCCATCCACTCCACTATCCACTGCCCACGGGACAGTGCTTATACAGTTAGGTAGCACAATTAGCACACTTAACCCCATACCAGACAGGGTTTGATTGATCCAAGAGTGAACGCCATTGTGTGTGCATCAACAGCTGGCTGTGGAGCAGTTTGCTGTGCTAGCCCCTCCTTGGAGGGGTCAATCCTGAGCGTTTGTACTTCTAGCCAGTTTCTAAGCGGGGCTGCTCTGTCAACAGCTGCTCTGGTACCCACACCAAATGCTGAGCTGGTCTATAGCAAGCAGGGTGTCTATGTCCTCTGCTTTATGCTAAGTCAGGAGTAGGTACATGAAGCCACAAAGAAGGACAGTGCCCCCTACACATGATGTTAAACTAGCAGCTGTAGGCCTGGTTGGCAGCCAGCAGCACCATGAACAAACAAAAAAGAGATCAGCCCTTCCCAAACCAGAACAGATACACAGAAGAGGGAAGGCCCCAAGAGAACCACAAAGAAATAGAGTCCTGGCTGACGGTGCTGGAAGCTCCAAATACCTGGCTAGATACTGGGGTACATTCCTTTTATTGTGTAAGTTGGTCTTTTGTTACTTGCTACTGAAATATTCCTGATACATCACTATCAGCCTGGGAGAGTAGGCACCACATTTTGCCATCAATATTCCATGCTGCCACTGAGGACACCAGAGTAGGTGCTTAGTACATACCCACTGATTTGTGTGAGTAGGTGCTTAGTACATACCCACCTTCTTCTCACAGGACCCAGTGTTGGTATTCAGGCAGCCTACTTCTGAGTTCCCTAGCAACCTGTGATGTCATCATGCGGCTAAGTTTCTCCTTAAAAAGATCAACCCACCACTTTGTCTCTCTGTCTCTTGTCCTCTTACCCTCTTTCCCTCTCCCCTTTCTCTGTCGGCATGGCTCCCTCCCTTCCCCCATCATGTCTCCCTCTCTCACCTCTCTCTCTCATCTCCATCTAATAAACCTCTTTCATATAAAATCTGCTGTGTGCATCATCCTTTCATTGGTCCTAACACCCTGTGATGGCCTTAGCCAGGCTCAGAGGAGGCCTGGGGCTGCTTCTGTTTGTTTTGTTTTTTATCATGTATCTATGTGTATCTTTGTGTCTGCTGTGAGTATGCCAGAGGAGACCAGAAGAGGGCATTGAATCCCGTGGACCTGGAGCTCTAGGCAGTTGTGAAGCCCCCAACAGAGGAGCTGGGAACTGAAGTCTTGTCTTCTGGAAGGACAGAAAACACTGAGAGCTCTGACTCACTGAGCCGCCTCTCCAGCCTTCCCCCTGCCTCTGCCTCCTAAGTACTGGGATTAAGAGCATGGGCCACCACCAACAGGCTCGTTTTGTTTTTTTATAAGACGAGGACTCTCAATGTGTTCGCCTAGCTGGCCTCCAATTCACTATGTAAAGGCTGCCTCTAAACTTTTGGCAGTTACCCTTACCTGTGCCTGAGGAGTGCTGACATCACAGACATGTGCTGCCACATCTGGGTAGATCTACTTCTTGTCCTGGCTCCTGGCCCACTTCCCAGTGTTCTAGGCTGAAATGAGCCCAGCTTGTTTCAAGGCCCCAGCGGCCATCTTAGGCTACTTGTTCACAATTTTCTTCTAGTCCTGAATGGTTATTCAATTCTTTTGCTTGTTCATTAGTTACTTGAAGACCGGCTTTTAATATGTGGACCAGGCTGGTCTCCAACTTGTAACTAATCTCCCCACTGCTTAGACTCTGGATAGTTAGGATTATAGACACAAGCCACTACAGCTGGGTAGTAACAAATCTTTGTCATTTGATCTTCACTAAATATTTCGCTTTACAAAGTGCGGCTTCCTGCTTTAACTATTAATGAGTGAGTGTGTGCATTCTCCACAGTATGTCCCTCAACCACCCTGGGTACTTGAGCCTCATAGTCATCAAGTTTATTTCTTCTGCCAAAACCAGCTGCCTATATGAAATGGCTTGAGCAGTAAAAGCCCCTTAGGGCATACCTGTGATTCCCAAGATGGGTAGCAAAAGACAGAAGGTCAAGAATTCAGGGCTAATCTCCTATAATCCCAGCACTCAAGGAGGCAGAGGCAGGCAGATTTCTGAGAGCTTGAGGGCAGCCTGGTCTACAAAGTGAGTCCAGGACAGCCAAGACCACACAGAAAAACCCTGTCTTGATAAAACGGAAAAAAAAATTCAAGGCTAAATAGACAGACCTTGTTTCATAAATGAGAAAACATAGACCTGGTGGTATGTATCAGGTTCTTCAGGGGCTGAAGTAGGACGATCACAAGTTTGAGTCCTATTTGTCTCCAGAGTGGATTCACTGACAGCCGGGGAGCAGCTTAGTCATACCTCAAAATAAAAAGTGGAAAAAACCACCAGTTGTGGCTGAAGGAAGTAGATCCTGAGTCTGAGCACAGCCTGGTCTACACAGTGAAACCCTGTCTCTAAATAAATAAATTAAATTAAAGGAAGGCTGGACATATAGCTTATTGGTGAGAGGTTCAGAGTTAATTCCTGGGGCTGGGGCAAAATCACCAGACCACATTCCTTTCAGAGCAGAAGGCCAGCAGCAGTTCCCCACCCAGATAAACCTCAGAGTGTGACTAGAGTCACGTAGCCCCTAAGAAAGCTCTACTCTGGTCTGCAGAGCAACTTCTAGGGCTACAAGAATATATTACTACAGATGTGGTAGTCTAAAACCACAGTAAATGTGTTCGGCCACAATCCTGCAGTCTGAAGGTCTGAAGGTCTAAATCCAAGATGTCTGTATGGCCCTGTGTGCCTCCCTGTCTCTTGTGATGACATTCTGGTTTTATTTATGGCCTGTCCTCAGCTTATATGAACTCGGCTTGATTCTCACCTTACTTATAGCTCAGTAGAAACTTCATTTCCAAAGAAAGTGACCCCGAAGAGCCCGGTGGATGTGGAATGGGGACAGGGGACTCATGTCGCCACACCCCCTTGGAACAGGGCTCTTGCTGAAAACATGTCCCTACCCTGAGCAATTCCGCTGAATATTCCCTGCCCACCATAACCTGCTGGGATTCAGTCCTGGCAGATGAAGCCACCCAGGAAAGTAACACAATAAGGAGCAACAGTTTGACATGATGGTGCAGGACTGAGACCCCAGCATTGGAGAGAGGAGGCAAGAGGATCTAGAATTCAAAGTCACCTCAATTCAACAGAGCAAGGTCCAGGCTGTTTGTTATAGCGAGATCAGAAAATAAGGAGACATGTGGAGAGGGGTAGCAGGAAACGACCCTTCACAAAATGAGGTTTACTAAGAGAGAAGGCCTGTTTGTGTACCCTGTGCTACATGAGACCCTGCCTTAAAAAATAATAATAATAATTTTTTTTTTGAGACAGCATTTCTCTGTGTGGCCTTGGCTGTCCTGGACTCGCTTTGTAGACCAGGCTGGCCTTGAACTCACAAAGATCTGCCTGCCTCTGCCTCCCCAAGTGCCGGGGTTGATTACAGGTGTTCGCCACTGTGCCTGGCGATAATAATTTAATGAAATTGCACAAGCCATAGCAGTACAAGAAATAAGACTGTGCAGAGCTAACTTAGAAGAGGGACTCACACTCAGGCGTGGTGTTGGGAGGCGGGGTGTAGTGAAGTGAGGGAAAGGTGGTAGGGTGGATGCCTGCCTGAGGGAATCTGAGTGCCTGCAGTAGAGAGGGCCTCCCTCCAAATCTTCTCAGCAGGCAAGCCATCCTGCTGGATCACTCGCTTCCCTTCAGGCTGCCTTTGATATTTATTTGAACTGATTTTAGCTGATAAGCAAAGGTTGTGGGGTCCTCTGGGGTCTGAATTCCAGTACCTGATTATCTAGAAGGGTGGGTTTGGCAGGAAGGCCATAGGCCCTGAGCTGGGTGCTCATTTCTTGACCCAGCCTGCTTTCAACTAAGTAACAGTGTCTCTTTGGGGAGTTGGTTTAATCATCCAGGAGAAAGGAGCAACAGGGCTTGAGGGCGCATGGGGGTACTCATAAATGCCTGGGCCGTTTCCTCTTGACACAAACTCCTGAAGGACAGGGAGACTTTGGCCCTTCTTTGATGTTATTTGCTAAGTCTAACCATATTAGATCTTCAGGGAAAAAAAGAATTAACAAGGAGATAAAATATTAAGATCAACGTTGAGGAGAACAAAAAGGAGTCATGGAACGTAGGTGTCCTGAAAGCAGATAGAGGCTCTCCTCTCTCTGTTCTCCCATATACATTTATTTACTGCTAAAATAAAATACCACACCAAGATTTCCTGTTATTGTAGATTTAAAAAAAAAAAAAAACAGAAAATCTGAGCTGGCAAGATATCTAAAAGAAGACACCTGCTGACAAACTTTCTGGTCTGAATTCCATTCCTGGGACCCACCCGGTACAGGGAAGGAACTGACTCTCACTCAGACATAGACCTCGACCTTCAGATCACATGGTGACACACACGCACGCGCACACATACACATGCATGCACAGGCACAAAAATGAAATAAAGAATAGATGTAGAAAAGTATTTAAGATGCTAGGCTGTGGTGGAGAACACTCTTCATTCCAGCACTCTGGAGGTAGAGACAGGCAGATCTTCAAGTCTGAGGCCAGCCTGGTCTACAGAGCTAGTTCCCAGGCAGTCAAGGCTACACAAAGCAACACTGTCGCAAAAATCAAAAACAAAAAACAAAACAAATCTTCTGTCCTAGTTCACAGTGACTGAAATGCCCAATAGTCTTTTTACATCTTTCCTCACATCTCAGCCTTCTGAAACCCATGAGAATACTAGAGACATAATGATGCTTCTTCCAGTCAAATCAAAGCACAGAAGCAAGCCAAAGAACGAGACATTCTGAGACATTCAACCATAGATTCCCTGTAAATTACTTGTGACAAGTCCAGAAAAAGATCGCCAATACTAAAAGGAAACAAGAAAAGATGCCAGAGAACTAGAGAAAAAACACAGAACACACTCTGCTGAGGGTTCAAAACCACTGCTGTTCAGTCTTTCCTAGCATGTCTCACTTCCTTGTGACATTACAAGCAAGAAAGAGCCATGTGTAATTTGGCCTAAATCAACTCTGTCATGACCGTTTCCTAGTCTACATCCTCAGGAGGACACATGAGTGGTGTTGCTAGAAGCTACAGGGTGGCTGAAGAGCTCTGAAGTTGTTGCTTTGCTTTGATTTCTTTAAACAAATGCCTCTTCTTGTTCTCTTTTTCAGCCAGAGTATACGCTGCTCAGGAGATACCTTAGTTTTTCCTTCTATGCTGGCACAATGTCCAAACCCTTTTCTTCTGCCTAGAGAGAAAGATCTCTCTGGTTTGGACTTTGGGTGGACCTTCTGGGTAGAAGGGAAAGGAGTTTGGTACTAGAGTTGAGAGTGAAGTTGGGAAGGTCCTTTATTATTGTTGTTATAATTATTATTATCATTATTATTTGAGACAGGGTCTCATTTTGTTTTCCTGGCTGGTCTGGAACTCCCTATGTAGCTGACCAGGCTAGCCTAGACTCACAGAGGCATCCTGCCTCTGCCTCCTGAGTGCTAGGATTAAAGGCAGGTACCACTATGTCTGGCCAGAGAATGCCATTTATTTATTTATTCATTCATTTATTTTTGGTTTTCAAGATACGGTTTCTCTCTATTAGCTTTGGCTAGCATGGAACTTACTCAATAGACCATGGTGGCCTCAAACTCACAGAGATCTGCCTCCCAAGTGCTGGGGTAAAAGGCATGCACCACCACGACATGGTGAGAAAGTCCTAGATGTGAGCTGCCTTGGAGAAAGTAAGAGGCCACTTTGAATAAGACCAGACCCATCTTTCTTTTTTCTACTTACATACGGTTTGTATAAGTGTGGACATATGTTTATACATTGCCCACATATGTGCATGGGCACGTGGGGGCCTGAGGTTGACATGAGAGGCTCACCCTCTATTATTCCTCTACTGTACTCCTTAAAGACAGGGTCTCTCAAGCAAAGCAAGCTCTCTGATATGCCTAGTCTTGCTCGTCAGACAGCTCTGGAAATCATGTGTCTGCCTTGCAATCCTAAAACTTCAGGCAGGTGGCCACAGCCAACTGGCATTTACCAGACTGGTGAGTTCTGGGGATCAGAACCCTAGTCCTCATGCTTCCGTGACAAGGGCACTGACGGCTAAGCCACCTCCCCAGCCACCGTCTCTACTCAATCTACTGTACAGTTACTCAGGACAGAGACTGACTCGTCCTCATAAACTGGTAACAGCTGGAGTTCACAAGAGCCCAGGGGCTTTGCATTGGCCTGAAACTATGGAGGCCAGGACCAAGCACACCTCTTGTGCCCGCAGCTCTGTATGAAGGGCTATTATACCATTGCCAGGGCTTGAGAAGTTTACCTTACATGCCCCAAGCATCGGGAATCAAAATGCTGTGCTGCTGTGCCTCCTTGTTTCACTGAGGTCTAACTTGAGGAGTTTCTTGTTTGCTTCAGTATCATCATCATATTGTAACAGCACTTGATGTCTTTAATGCCAGCATTTGGGAAGCAGAGGCAGGTGGATCCCTGAGTTCAAGGCCAGCCTGGTCTGTAGAGTGAGTTCCAGGACAGCCAAGGCTACACAGAGAAACCCTGTCTCTGACAGCAACAAACAACAAAGAAATGTAAAGGCAATTGATTAGGTTAGCTGAGGAACAGAGGCCCAGAGTCCCACAGATTCAACACAAGTGCCTACAGCTCTTTTGTGTGGAAAGCCGCTGGTGACAGTCTTGTTCATTTCCAGGATTTCTGACTTACTAATAAGGATTAAAATGTGTTTGATTTATATCACTAAGTGTATGGCCCAAATTCCTAGGTTAGTGGTTCTGCTCCCTCAGGCTTATCACCAGTTCAATCACTTTGCAATTAATGGGAAGTCTCTGGGGTGGTTTTTAGGTGTGGTCCCAAAGCTGCAAGAAGAGAATTTCTTGAGTTACTGCCAATAGTATGAAGGAAAGCAAAATAAAAAAATA
This sequence comes from Pachyuromys duprasi, assembly GCA_028658305.1. Lineage (NCBI taxonomy): Eukaryota > Metazoa > Chordata > Mammalia > Rodentia > Muridae > Pachyuromys > Pachyuromys duprasi. The sequence continues at coordinate 66,933,883 of CM053761.1, read as the reverse complement.
AGAGGGAGTTTTAAATCTTTTATTATTTATTTATTTTGATGTGTTTTGTTGTTGTTGTTGTTGTTTGAGATGGGGTTTCTCTGTGTAGCCCTGGCTATCCTGGAACTCACTGTGTAGACCACACTGGCCTCAAACACACAGAGATCCTTCTGCCTCAGCCTCTTCAGTGCTGGGATCAAAGTTGTGTGTTAGGATTAAAGACGTGCACCACCATCGCCTGGCAAGAAGGAGGTTTTTAAACTAATAGAAATCCTTGTGGGCCTCCTAAATGAGATAAAAAGCCTCTAGGGCATACGTGGAATCTTCTAGATCTTCCATTCCTGATGCTATCCACAGGGCAAGGAACAAAAAGGGAAGTTGTGGGTGAAGGGTTAAAGAAACTCTGTGATTTCTAGTACATGTGACTGTGATTGTGATTTCCCCATCATACAGAGATACTGCATTCAGGGCATCGGTGCTGGGGATGAAGCTCAGGAGTAGGGTGCCTGAAGAGTCAAGTCCCTGCAGCTCTGCAGAAAATACATGTTGCCTCATTGAAACAGTAAGACCACAGGGGTCCTGGGGAAAACAAAGCAACAACAAAAATCGTATACATTGTGTCTCAGATCTAAACAGCCAAAAGCCTTTGGAGAGCCACAGTCCTGCGCCGGGTTCCTTGAGGTCTGGGAGGGACTGCTGAAGAATGCCGAGGGTCTTCCATGAAGGAATACTTAGGGTAGATTTTCACTAGAGAGGAAGTGAGATGAGCCAACTGGGGAAAAACAAACACTTGGCACTTCAAGGTGGACTGAAATGTCTCCCTTGCCCTGGCCCTCTTCTCCCATGACCTGTGAGGCCCCTCACACCCCTGGACTGAAGTACAGATCAAGGGGGACAGGTGACTCTTGACACAAACTGAAACAGCCCAGTTGTTTAATTATCTCTTTAGGGAAAGGTCCTACCCGGGCAGTGTGTCAGGTGAAGCAGGCAGCTGTTTAGAACTGTGGCTTTTTTTTTCCTGGTGGGTTTGTGTTACCTAACAGCACAAGTGGGCTGATGGAGGGATAAGAATGAGTTACTGCAGGCTAGAGTGATTCTTAATAAGAACAAGTGTAGGTGATGGAATATGGATCTAATGTTTTTCATTTTAGGATCTGATGTTAATTGAATAGTGAAGGTGCTTGTTTCTGTTATTTGCTTCAGGCCTCCTGTCTCTTCTCCAAGTGCTGGGATTACAATGGGTACCTAAAGCATGTTTAGATCTTATTCTTAATTCATTTAAAATTTTCCATGCTATGTTTATTTATTTATTTATTTATTTATTATTGTACATGTATCTATATGTACATTGTATGTGGGTGTATGAGCTGTGTCAATGCAGGTGAAGGTCAAATGACAACTTTTTCTAGTCCTCTCCCCCCCCCCTTTTTGGGGGGTGTTTTTGTTTGTTTGCTTGCTTGTTTTTGAGACAGGGTTTCTCTGTGTAGTCTTGGTTGTCCTGGACTCGCTTTGTAGACCAGGCTAGCCTCAGACTCAGCAGCTGATGCTCCTGCTCTGCCTCCTTCAGTGCTGGGATTACAGGGGTGCACCAACGCCTGGCCCTCCTTCCACGTCTGTATGGGTCCCAGGAATCAAGGTCAAGTGCTCAGGCTTGTGAGCAAGTGTCTTTTACCTGCAGTGCCATCTTACCAACCGTGTGTGTGTTTCAATTGACAAATACCTTTATTAATATGACAAAATATTAAAAAGGTGAAGCTTAGCTGGATAGTGATGGTGCTTGCCTTTAATCCCAGTACTTGGGAGGCAGAGTGTGGATCTCTGTGAGTGTGAGGCCATCCTGGACAACAGAATGAGTTACAGGACATCCAGCAATACAGAGAGAAACTCTGCCTTGGGGGAAAAAATGTCATACTCACCTGGATGTGGTGGCACAGACCTTTAATCCCAGCACTTGGAAGTAGAGGCAGGTAGACCTCTGTGACATTCAGGCCAGCTTGGTCTACACGTAGCAAGTTCCACCACAGCCAGTGCTACATAATAAAAGACCCACCTCAAATTTTAAAAAGTCAAATTCTCCCTGAAAAATACATACATACATACGTGTGTGTGTGTGTGTATCAAACTATATTTTCTGCCACTTTTTTCAGCTTTAAGTTGTGAGGACAATGACAAGTCTTGACCAAGGCTGGAAGAACCATTTTCTTTTAAAATAAGGACACTATAGAATACGAAATGAGGTCTACCTGGAAGACAAACCTGAACATGTGGAATTCTTAGTCAAGGATTGATCTACTTCCTAGCTGTATGACCTTGGGCAAGATAGGTGAGTTCTCTGACCTCGGTTTTCTCATCTGAAGGATTAGTGACATGCTGCACAAACTACAAGGCACAAAATCACTTAAGTGAGCTTGGGCAAAGCAGATAGCAACTCTGACATAACTCAGGACTTTTCCTGAGCACTCACTTTGTTACACACATACACACACACACACACACACACACACACACACACACACACAGCAATACTGGAGATTGAACCAAGAGCTTTGTGCATTCTAGACAAACATAATGATATCTAAATGAATTTAGGAAACATGAAAATTGTGCCACCAGTCAAGCTTTGACTTACCAATTAGATGCTACTCTGTAAGTGAAACATTCAAAATCCCCTGTAAATGCTAACTGATGATATGACTATACTGCCAACAACTTCAATTTTCTCAGGGTGAAGGGTGGATTGCTCTTGCAGCAATGGTGTGACCTATGCTAACACCTACAGATGGATCTGGATGAAACTCTGAAGGAGAGACTGATGAGCCCAGGGGAAGGGAATCTACAAACCAGCTCAAGGACAGATTCAGGCTTGAGAACTAGAGGCCTAACCAATGGTTTCAGGATCAGGTGGGCCAAAGAATGTTGCTAAACTTCCTATATTAAAAAAAAAAAACTTGGGGTGTCTTATGGAGACATTTGGGGCTGGAGAGAGGACTCAGTGGTCTCAGTGGTTAAAAGTGTTCATTGCTCTTTTAGAGGATGGAATTTCTATTCCCCGAGCTTGTTGTCAGGTTTTCTGGGTAAGAACCTCTACTTCGAAGCCATCTTACCACCCCTGTGTTTCAGTCTTATTCATTTATTTACTTGAACAATGTCTCTTTCACATCAAGAGATCCACCTGCCTCTTCCTCCCCAGTGCTGGAATTAAAGGTGTATGTCACTGCTCCCAGTCTTAGAAGTTTCATTTCAAGCCAGGTGATGGCATACACCTTAATCCCAGCACTTGGGAAGCAGAGGCAGGTGGATCTCTGTGAGTTCAAGGCCAGCCTAGTCTACAAAGTGAATCCAGGATATCCAGGGCTACACAGAGAAATCCTGTCTCAAAAACCAAAAAATAAAAAATATAAATAAATAAATAAAAGAAAAAGGCATTTTATTATTTCAAAGATATTTTACTATTTTTGAATACTTATTTATTTTTATTTTATATGTTGAGTGTTTTGGCTACATAACACTGAGTACATGCAGTGCCCACAGAGCCCAAAATAGAGCACTGGGTCCCTGCAAATGGAGTGACGATGGTTGTGAGCCACCATGTGGGTGTTGGAAACCAAAACCAGGGCCTCTGGAAGAACAGCAAGTGCTCTTAACCTCTGAGCCATTCTCTCCAGACAATAAGCTTAATTTGAAAAGAAACAATTCTCTGATGATCTGAATAAGTGTTATTTAAATATATAAAATATCCAAGTCCCCATTCTATTAGTTCTTTCCTCCATACACTTCCTTATTTTATATTCATGAAGATTGCTCTGTTAGGTATAGATGCAATTAGCCACCACAGAAGCCACTTATTAAGCTATTTTAAAATTACATTTATTTGTTCATTCAGAGATTGAGATCTGTGTAATATGCACGTGCATGTATGTACATGTATGAAGGTCAGAGGATATTTTTTTCTTTCCACCATGTGGGCTTCAAGGATCAAATTCACTTTGGCAGGCTTGGTGGCAAGCATCTTTATCCCCTAAGCCATCTTGCCAGTCAACAAATCTGATTGAGTGTGAAACTATGAGGTATAATAGGGTAATATTTGTTGTTGTTTCTATTGCTCAGGTTCAACCCAAGGCCTCATGCATGCTAGGTGAGTGCTCCATCTCTGAGCTACACTCCCGGCTCTTAAGAATCCCTTTGAATGACAGTCAGAGCAGCAACATCAAGGCATGTGTCTTAAGAGTAACTGCTGCTGTGATGAAACACCATGACCAAAGCAACTTGGGAAGGAAAGGGTTTGCCTTATGCTTCCACATCATGGTCTATCACTGACGGGCTGAAGGACATAGAACAGTGTTATAATACTGGTTAGGGACACACAACATACCTGATATAAAGGGGGTTTATTTATATAAAGGGGAAGCAGAAGGGGGAAAGGGTTAGAGCCTGAGTGAGCCACGAGGAGAGAGACCAAGAGAGACAAAGCCTGAGAGAGACCAAGAGGCAGAGAGAGGGAGAGACAGAAAGATCAAGAGACACACATGGAGAAACAAAGAGACACGGAGACTGAGAGACAAGGAGAAAGAAAGAGCTGAGGCTGCAGTTAGACCCCTATATCCTGGCACACCTGGTGGCAGGTGTGATGTAGGATGTTGTCAGGACTCCAAAGACCCCTGAGGGCAGGACAGTTGAGTTGCCTGCACGACAGACAGGAACTCAAACAGAGCAGAAACCTGGAGGCAGGAGCTGATGCAGAGGCTAAGGAGGGGTGCACCTTACTGGCTTGCAGCCCAAGGTTTGTTCAGCCTACTTTCCTAGAAAACCAAGGACCACCAGCCCAGAGATGGCCCCACCCACAAAGGTCTGGGCCCTCCCACACTGTTCATTAATTAAGAAAATGACTCTTTAATACAGTTCCTCATGTTCTGGCGGGCCCCGACCATAAAATTTTCATTGCTACTTCATAATTGTAACTTTGCTACTGTTATGAATAGTAATGTAAATATCTGGTTTGCAGGGTATCTGATATGTGATCCTGTGAAAGGGTCATAATATCCCAAAAGGGGTCTGGACCCACAGGTTGAGAAATGGGTAAAAGGCTTTTCCGCTTACAGCCCAATCTAGAAGCATTTCAAGTGAGATTCTCTCCTCTCAGATGACTAGAGCTTGTGTCAATTTGGCATAAAACTAGCCAAATAGCCAAAAAAAAATAGGCATCTGTTACGACTATTTCTCCTCCTGGATTTGAAACTGCCTGGATTATATTTGGGTAGGGTGTTAACATCTGCCCAAAGTGACTCCTTGACAGGATCTCTGTTAGTGCCATCCTTACAGAAAAGTGAGCAGACTCAGAGTTGCAGAACGCCAGGACAAAGAACGAAGGAGAGTGAGAGAGCCGAGAGCAGCATCCCCAGGTCTGGTGGCTGTCCCTCCTGACTGTCACCTGGCTCTCCTCCTGCATGGGGGAGGTGTTTGTGGGTAAACAGAGTGCTTCCCAGGGTGATCAGTCTCCTCACCTGCTAGCTTTGTGCACGGATCACTGCCTACCCTGTTGAAATGGTGCAGAAACCTCAACAGGCTTAAAAAAATAAATCAAATATAGATTTATACAATGCAAGATACTATTTCTGTGTGGGCACGTTGACCCTGCCTCACTGCTGAACAGTAGAGCAATCTCCCAGTTTCCAACCTCATCAGCCATTTCTATCCATCCTGACAAATAGTTCTTTCTCCTAACTAGTTGTCGTTTCTTCTACATCCATAATAAACATTTTGTCTAAATCAGTGGTTCTCAACCTATGAATTGTGATCCCTTTGGGGGGTCAAGTGACCCTTTACAGGGATCAAATGTCAGATACCCTGCATCTCAGATATTTACATTAGGATTAATAACAGTAGCAACATTACAGTTATGAAGTAGCAGTGAACGTAATTTTATGGTTGGTGTCAGGACTACAGGAGGGACTGTCTGAAAAGGTCAAAGCATTAGGAAGGTTGAGACTATTAGTCTAAATGACTCTTTCTCTCGTGGCTGCCGATCCAAATACCATCTTCCCCAAGTTTTCCCTATATAATTGTGTTTCCAATGCACTGAAAATCAATTAATACCCTCCCAGCCTGGCAGCTACTAAATGATTCTTCACTACTAGACTGTTGAATAGAATGCTTTGAGGGGCTAGAGCGATGACTTCATAAAGAGTGTGTACTGCTCTTCTGGAGGGTCCTTGTCTGGTTCCCAGCACCGAGATCAGTCATTTCACAATTGCCTGTAACTCCAGCTGATTTGGTGTCCTTGCGTATTTGTGTTCACATACCCACATACAGCCACACGTGTAGACATGTAATTAAAAATACAATAGGGGCTGTAGAGATGGCTCCATGGCTAAGAGCACTGCTGCTCTTGCAAAAAAAAAAAAAATGGTTTCAGTCTCTAGTGTCTCACAACCATTGATAGATAATTCCAGCAGATCTGATACCCTTTTCTGGCCTCTGTGGGCACCAAGCACACTCATGGTACACATACATACATGTAGGCAAGCACATATACATGAAGTAAAATAAATTAAAGTCAAAATTATAACAGTCACTTGGTGGTGTGCACGCTTTTGATCCCAGCACTTCAGGAGGCAGAGGCAGGCATTTATCTCTGAGTTTAAGGCCAGTCTGGTCTACAGAGCGAGTTTCATGGCAGCCAGTGCTATGTAAAGAGTCCCTCAAAACAAAAAACAAAACAAACGAAAAACCACCAACAACAAATAAATGAATACACGAAAATAATAAATACTTTAAGACTAGAAAGATTCTATTTTAGAGATGCAGAAAGTAATGTTTAAGAATCATGTATTGAGGCCAGACAGTGGCGGCACACACCTCTGATACCAGCGCTCAGGAGGGAGAGGCAGGTGGTGGATATCTGTGAGTTCAAGGCCAGCCTGGTCTATAGCATGATTCCAGAATACAGAGAAACCCTGTTTTTTTAAAAAAAGAATTGTGTATTGTGCTTAATAGCTACACATGGTGGCAGATGCCTGTAATCCTAACACTTAGGGGCAGAGATAGGTGGATTTCTGTGAGTCTAAGGCCAGCCTAGCCTATGGATGGAGTTCTAGACCAGCCAAAATTACATAGTCAGACAAAAAAGGAGGAGGAAGAAAAAGAGGAGAAGGGAAAGAAACGAAGAAAGAAACAATGAAAAGGAGAAAAACTAAAAAGAAAGGAAAAACAAAGCTATTCGCAAAGTAGACATATAACAGAAGGGAATTTGTTAAACATGCTCAGCAATCTCTAAGAAACATTTTTTCTGGAGATGGGGAGTCATGTACCTCAGGGTGGGCACAAATTTTGTGAGGAGATGAAAGTTGGACTTAATTTCACAAAAGTAGAAAAAAAGACAAGGTGCACTCAAAAGTCAATGTTCATTTTTGTATTTATAAATGCAGAAGAGGTGTTAGCTAGGTTTTCAGCAGACTTTCATGTCTGCTTTTTGGATGACAAATCTGGCTGGCAGAGGTTTGTTTGTGGGTGATGGGGGACACTCAGGTCAGAAAACTGCTGGGGAGTAACAGGTGCATTTATCTGGTCAGAAACCATTGAGAAAGTCTCAGGAGGGGGCTGCTGTGCTCATCCACAGTGAGCTGCGGAAGCAACAGGAACTCCTCTGAGGTGGAGACAACAGCAGAATGCTTCTCCAGAGCCAGAACCAGGGTATTGGTGTCTCTTTTCTGATGACAGAACTCCCTGTGTATCTCATCTTCTCTCTAAGATCAGAAAGAAAAATATATAACAGTATCCACCATCACACACACTCCCCATTCAAAATCAGACTAGAGGGCCAATGTAGTATAATTAAACAACAGAAAGAAAATCCAAGCATGACCCAGTAGATGACTCATGCCTGTAACCTTAGGATTTAAGAGGCTAAGGCAGGAGGATTGTTGTGAGTTCAGTGCTATAGGTCAGTCTTTTTACTGTATAAGATACTATCACCACCTCCAAAAAAAAATCTCCCCAAATAAATAGATAAAAGAAGTCATACATATTGGGAAAGGGAAATAGAAATTGTCCTTTAAAGACATTATTGCCTATGGGTAAAATTCCAAAGAACCCACAATTGAGTTCCAATAATCAAGAAAGTTTAGTAAAGTCATAGGGTATAAGGGCAACACACAAATTAAACTTTGTTTTGTTTTTTGGAATTCAGTCTCATGTAGCCCAGGTTGGCCATAAACTTGCTATGTAGCTGAGGATAATCTTGAACTCCTTCCTCTGTCCTCTGCTTTCCAAGTGCTAGGAATATACGTGTGTCTCAGCACATCCTACATCAATTATACTTTTATGTATATTAGCAATAGACAATTCAAAAGTGAACATGCAAGTGCTGTTTACAAGCAAGGAAGAGAGAGACTGGGAAGTGAGGGAGGAAGGAGATAGAGCCATATGCCTATAGACCTATAAACTTTACTAGGAACTCATCGCCCTGGAGGTAGCAAATAAAGTGGCTTTGGCTGAGTTTAGAAAGAAGCAGGGCCAGGCATAGCTTGGTGCACGCCTTTAATCCCAGCACCCTGGAGGCAGAGACACGCAGATCTCTGTGAATTCAAGGTTAGCCTGGTCTACATTCAGAGTTCCAGGTCAGCCAGGGCTACACAGTGAGAACCTGTCCGAAGGGGTCGGGGTTGGGGGGAGGGGGGAGCAGGAAGCAGCTGTGGAAAAAAAAAAGCATTAAAGTTTGATTTACTCAATTTCAGGAAGACTATCTGGGAAACACAGGGCACAGCTTGGAGTCTCAGCCTGAGTTACTGGTTGAATAGCATTGCAGAACAGGACAGTCTGCGGGTTGCAAACAGCACTAGGAGATGGCCTGTGGATAGACTACACTGTATTGGGTTCAATATGTTATGGAAAGAACTGAGCAAATAAGAATTGAGATACCTAAGCTCCAGACTCAGCTCAGTCCCTGGGCTTCACACAGGAGCCCTGACTACTGTATCTGAGAGAATTAGTAATGATGAGGCCATCTGGCCCCAAAAGAGGCCACTGTACACAGATCATTACATTTTAGAAAGCATTCCTGGTGCTTTATGCTCACCTCCAGGCAGTGTGGAGCGTGGGCCTTTTCCCTTCCACACTTGAGGAGACTAACTGCTCTTTGGAGAGCACACCTATCTTTGGTGAAGTCACGGCAAATCCAATGCTCTTTTGGTCATCTACAAACCAGCTCCTGAACTTATTTGGGTTGGTCTGAATGGAAGCCCTCCTGCCTCAGCCTTCTGAGTGCTGGGATTAAGGACATCAGCCGCTGGTTTAGGAGCTCCTGCTTAACACATGCACAAATGAATAAAGGATGATTTGTTTATTCCAGAATCACAATTAGGAAAAACACAACACCCAGCCCCAGTTGAGGGTTTTAGAAACAGGATCTTAAGGCTGCCTCTGAACCCACTGTGCATAACCTTGAATCCCTGATCCTCCCACCTTTTTCTCCTAAGGGGTGGCCTCACATACACTAAAACACCTAGATAAAATGTATAGTCCAAAGATAATGCTTGTGGATCCAAGCTGGTTTCAGGGGAGAAGGCACTGAACTGAGGAAAATGCATGATTTAAAATGCAATTAGAAGCTGTGTGTGCATTACACCTGTTATCCCAGCACTAGGCAGGCAAAGGCAGAAGGGTAACCTTTGAGGCCAGCTCAGGCTATATGGGGAGACCCCGACACATACACACACATACCCTGCCCCCTCCACCGCACATCAACAAAATTCCATTAGAAAAGAGAGGAAAGTGTTTTCAATGGAAAAACAAAACAAAGGCTAAATATAAAAGAAACTTCAGTTACAGTGGAGATGGTTTAATGGCCCTGATTTTCCACCCCAGTTCTAAAACTGCTCCCATCTCCACAAAAAAAACTCAGATCTCTCACGCATAGACTGATTTCCGATTCGTAAAATCCTCTTGATTCTTTGAAAACATCTGTAGAATTATTTTTCCGGGGCTTACAGGGGTGTATTGGCTTAAAACTTCCTTTTCCATTTTGAAAGCTCACATGGCATTTGTTTGTAGCCAGCTCTGACTGAGTGTGATCTACGGATCTGTTGCCCCGAGAGTAAATTCAGTGGCCACTCTAGGATGTGTTAACAGACAGTGACATCATTTCGAAGCAGGAAACGGCTCTCGCTCTCGGGTTACCATAAAATTGACTTAAGCTTCAGAAGGATTACAGGACAGACCTCTGCTGTGTGTGGGGATGCCATTACAGCTAAATCAAAGAGAGCTGTGAGGTCTGGCAGGTGCTTGTCAACAGGTAAGCTGAGGAGCCACTCTGCAAGGGCCTTGAGTCAGGATGACATTCTCCAAGCTTTATTTTCATTTCAGGTTAAAGGTCAGACAGCCAAGCCATTCCCAGTGGTCTTTATTTATGCTTCTCAGAGTTTGGGATGGTGAGGCATCTTGAGGAAGAGGGATGGCTCAGGTGGATGCTCCATCTCTCACCCAGGTGATGACAGACCAACTTCGTGAAAGCCCTGCTTTTTATGAATGTGCAGAACTGTTCACAGGCATGCCAAAACTCACCCACTTCCTCCCAGCAGAGAGGTGTGTGTTTTTCATGCCCCCTCACTCCTCTTTGAAGGGCAGGTGAAGAGGTACTGGTGTCCCTAACTGGCCAGCTTAGTGGGGTGATCAGGCAGGGATTCCTAGAAGTCTTAGCTATTCTGATGACTTGAAAAGAAGTTAGCATCTTAAACAACAAATCATAATGGTCAAATGAGTAATGGTGACATTTAAGCACAATGAATGGAACATACAATCCATGTGAGACTATTGGCATATTCCAAAAAGAAACTCCATACTGCTCATTTAACACTTAGCCCATCCCTTATCCCCATGTGGCAATCACTAAGCTATAACAACCATACATCTACCATGTTTACCTCTGTTCTGAATAGGTATAGACCTTTTCCTTATCATTATTTTCACCATCTTTTTTCAAGGTTAGCCGAAGCTATATAATGAAATCCTATCTCAAATATTCACTCACTTACTTTTACCAGATAAGATTTGAAATGCAAAGGTATTGAGGTGCATTTTATTTTTATTTATTTATTTATTTTTGGTTTGTTTGTTGTAATGGTGGGAATCAAGTTGCTAGGTGTGGGATCTGCCACTGAGCTCCACCCCTAGCCTTGGAGATGCTTTTCACGTGGATGGAAGGCAATATTTTGCCTACCTTGAATCAGTTGCCATTAATATGTTCTGCCTGAAACTTAGTATTTAAAGAGCACAAAATGCCACTAATGCAAACAACATCTCATGTGTTATTTTTTGGTCACTGTTACAGGTTCAGGAATAGCAGCACATTGACCACTCTCTATCACCAGACTCAGATTGGTGGGCTTGGGAGCCAGACTATGACACCGGTCTGTTTCTAAGGCAGGTTTTTTTTTTTGTTTTGTTTTTTTAATACAAAAAACTGTAACCAGGTAACAAGCAGGTAACCAGATGTAGGAAGTGAGGGGGCGGGGAAGGGCAGCATTACATCATTTTGACTAGTTAAACTTAATCGATTTCGTTCCAGGTGTACTGTGTTGTATCAGGGTAGCTAGACAAAGCACTTTAAGCTGATTGGCTGGGATTTAGGATGGGGAGCTCTTGGGGCTTTCTGGGTTTTTGAGAGTAAGGAATATAGCAGGATGTGTGTGATCTTTAACTCAAGCAGAGCATGCATTTATCATCTCTTGTTTTATTCTAAGCAGCAAGTATTGAACTGTTGAATTGTATTCTGGTCTCAAGCACAGAGGCCTGAGAACTTGAACTTAATTTTATCTTATGTCAAAATGGAGACTTGGAGGCAAAATGGCTTCTGATATGCTAAAGGCTACAGCAGGTGTTAACAGATAAGCTTCCTATGCTGACAACTGAAGTAGATCTTAGCAGAGGGGCTGTAGAGTTTAAGCTGGTTACGAAGTCACTTTCCTCTAAATTGTCTTTGTAAAGAATTTCAGCAATACAAGCAGGCTAATATTACACAGAGCAGGTGTGTTTGTGAGCAAAGTTGACTTAGCTCATTTACTGTTGCAAACAACACTGTCAAACCAGGGTAGGAACTACTCACTTTCCTTTCTTTCATTCACCTTCTAAACCTGAGATCATTATTTTTAATTACTACTTTGGTTAGATGGAAGGTGATGAGTTTCCCTGTGACATATTCACACACACACATACATGCACGCATTTAGATCTAGATTCCTATAGCCACTATAGAAATCAGTACATAAACCCCTCATAGATTAAAGCAGGTTAGAGAGATAGCTCAGTAGTTATGAGCACTTGCTGCTCTTGCAGACATCCTGGGTTCCATTCTCAGCATCCACAATTTGCTCACCACCCTCTGTCCCTCCACTTCCAGAGGATCTTATTCTGTCTTTTGGCTTCCTTCCTCACTACTCGTGTGTGGTGCATTTCAGTAAGTGCAGTCAAAACACTCATACCATCAAATAATAAATAAGAGATGGCTTAGCTCTTAAGAGCATTACTGCTGTTGCAGAGGACCAGCATTGGGTTCCCAGCATACACTTGGTGGCTCACAAATGCCTGTAACTCTGGTTCCAAGGGGGTCCTATACCCTCTTCTGACTTCCTTAAGCTTCTGCAGGCATATGGTACACATACATGTACTCAGACACATACACATAAATGAATTAATAAATCCATAAATAAGAATCTTTTTTAAAGCCAGGTATCATGGTACACGCCTTTAATCCTGCACTTCGGAGGCAGAAGCAGGTGATCTCTGTGAGCTGGAGGCCAGTCTGGTTACTAGTGAATTCCAGGTCAGCCAGAGCTCCAGAGTGAGGCCCTGACTAAAAAGCGAATCAATGAATTATAAAGTGAAACAAACAAAAAATCTAGATTCCGTGTATTTTAAAATCCTCAGGGTATGAATTAGTCATTTTTCTCTTTGTTTTGACAAAATCCTTGTCAGAAACTGTGGAGGAATTTTAATCCAGCGTCATGGCTGCTCAGGCTGGAATGCAAACATGCCTTTAATCCCAGGAGACAGAGTCGAGCAGGTCTCTCAGTTTAAAAGGCAGCCTGGTATAGAGCAAGTTTCAGGTAAAGAAAAGGCTAGGTCCAGTCAAGGTGGCACACACCTTTAATTAATATCTCAAAGGAAAATATTATTTGATTTCCATAGAGCATAAAGCCAACTAATGACTTCTGTGTTGTCACTCTTTAGCTGAGAGGGAAAACAGGCTCTTTTCTTTTTACATCCTGGACTCGTACCTAGTCAAGGACACAGGAAATCTTAAGCACTGCATTAAGGGGCTGGAGAGGTGGCTCAGCTTTTAAGAGCTGTTGCAGAGGACCAAAGTTCAGTTCCCACCCACTTGATGGTTCACAGCCATCTGTAACTCCACAATTTTACTGATCTCTTCCAGCACCAGGCATGGCCATGGTACACAGGCAAAATATTCACACATATAAACTAAAATAAGTAATTCTAAAAGAGTTTATAAAAAAAACTCCAATATTGTTTTTGCCAAATTAAGACAATTTATATTTCCTATCTTGAAGAGTTTAGTGTTTCATCTATAACTGTTAGTATGTAAAAAGATGTGTCCAAATTACATTTTTATCTATACTGTGTATGTGTGTGTGCACCCATGCCAAGACAGGTGAGTGGAGATCCAAGGTTAGCTTTCAGGAGACCATTCCTTTCCTTTAACCAGGTGGATCCTGGGAACTGAAATCAGGTTATCAGGCTTTACAACAGGCACCTTTACCTGCTGAGCCATCTTGCTGACCCCTCACTATTCTTTCTAGCGGGGAAGTATTTCTTCCTCTTCATATTTCTGTATATCTGATCTGTGCCTTATGGGTGATTAAAACAGGACTATTTTAAAGCCAGCTATGGTGGCGTATACCTGTACACCAGAAAGCAGAGGCAGGAGGATTCCTATGTGTTTAAGGTAGGCCTTTATTACATAAGCCAGCCTGGGCTTATACAGCAAGATCCTGTCTCAAAAGTAAACAACAATAAAGTACATTTATTTTTCATGTCTATCAATAAAAAAATTAAAATTAGGTAATGATTAAAAAAACATTGTTGCAGAGACTAGAGAGATGGCCTAGAGGTTAATAGCACTGGCCGCCCTCACAGAAGACCTGATTTTGTTTCCCAACACCTATACAGTGGCTCACAGCTGCCTGCAACTCCTATTCCAGGGTTCTGATGCTTTTTTCTGACCTCTACAGGGACCAGGCACACAGGTCAAACAGACATAAATGCAGACAAAACATGTATATAATAAAATTTTTAAAAATAAAATAAAAAAAATCTTATCACATTTTCCATCCCATCCTTTAAGCACCTTAGGAACTACTATCTACATGATTTTTAATTATGTGTGTGACTGTATGTCTGAATTTGCATATGAATGCCAGTGCCTACGGAAGCCAGAGGCCTCAGATTCCCTGGAGCAGGATTTACAGACAGTTGTGATCTGCCTGCTGTGGGTTCTGGGAACCAGTTTCTAGTCATACTCTTAACTGCTGAGCCAGCTCTCTAGCTCCTGTTACAGTGTTTTAAATTTCTATGTTTTCCTTTGATTCTGTACTAACATTTCTGACCTTCTGCTTGCTCACCTGTCCTGAGTCACTAGCAGTGCTGATCTTGATAATGGAACCCTTTCAAAGAACAGAAGCCAAAGGCCTGAGATTAGGTCAGGTACTCTCTGCTTTAAATACACAGGTTTACTTAGCATCCAAAGATCAATTCAAGCCATTTTTAATCTTCCAACTTTCTAGCTGAGATAAAAGTTTGTTTCCAAAGCCGGGTGGTGATGGCAGCAGAGATACACTCCTTTAATTCCAGCACTCGGGAGGCAGAAGCCAGCAAATCTCCGAATTCAAGGCCAGTCTGGTCTACAGAGAAAGTTCCAGGACTTCCAGGGCTATACAGAGAAACACAGTCTGGGGGTGGGTAGGAGGAGTTCCTTTTTAGTTGGGCATGGTGCTGCACACCTTTGATTCTAGCACTAAGGAGGCAGAGGCAGGTGATTCTCTGTGTGTTTGAGGCTAGCCTTGTCTACATAGTATGTTACAGGACAGCCAAGGCTATGTAGAAATATCCTGCCTAAAAACTAACCAAATAAAAAAGATTTCTTTTCTATCCCATATCACACCCCTTCTATCTCTCCTTTCCCAGCAGTCCCCCTCCTTTCCTCTTTTTCTCCCTCCCTCCCCAGATTCCTTACCTTCTCCCTCCTCCTTTCTTCTCACTCTCTTCGAAAGTACAGATTAATGTACTCACACAAAGTGCTCTGTCATTATTTCCAGACCTGTCCTATAGCATGGCTCTTGCATTTTCACACACATATTAGTTATGCACACTCACCTTTCGCTTGTGGCTTTTCACCCAGGTCATTTGAAAATGATATTTTGATTGATTCTGATACCTTTCTCACACCTCCCCAACTTGCAAACAGTGGCTTAATCATATGTGTGTGTATATTAACATCCCCCTTTACTTATAAAGTTTTTATTTTCTCTGTGTAGACTTGGCTGTCCTGGACTCACTTCGTAGACCAGGCTGACCTCGAACTCACAGAGATTTGCCTGCTTCTGCCCCTGCTAGGATTACAGGCGTGCACCACTGCTCCTGGCTTACTTAAATAAAAAGTTTCAAGTAGGTGATTATACTCCTAAACCCAAAAGGGTCTGAGTCACTAGATAGGGGTGAGAGGTTCAAAAAAGCACATGCCACAGGGAGTTAGCTCAGCAGTAGACCTGTACTTGCCCTGTTCTTGACCTAGCTTCATTCTGTAGCTCTAGAACCAAAGGAAAGAAAGGAAAGAGACTAAAAGCAGATTTTCTGCCTTGGCTTATTAAATAAAAGGCAGTTACCAGTTTCTAAAAATAGAAGCAAAGCAAAGGTCCATGGGAGGTTATGGCCAGGAGAACTGGGATTACAAGAACAAATCTGGATTCAACAGGAAATCAATTAAGAATAGATGTGAAAGAATGGAGCTGGGTGGATGGGGAGGTGGATGGGTGGATGGGGAGGTGGATGGGAGGTGGATGGAGCTGGGTGGATGGGGAGGTGGGAGGATTCTGTAGGAGTTGGGGGAGGGAGCTGTGATCAGAATATATTGTATAAAATTATTATTATTATTATTATTATAGTCATTTTTTTGAGACAGGGTTTTCTGTGTAGCCCTAGCTGTCCTGGAACTCACTCTGTAAATCAGGCTGGCCTCAAACTCAGAGATCTGCCTGCCTTGAGTTCTGGGACTAAAGGCATAAGACACCACTGCCTATCAAAAAATTTTTTTCCACTAAAAAGGAAGGAAGGAAGAAAGGAAGGAAGAAAGAAAGAAAGAAAAAGAATTGGTGTGTCAAATGTGGTCCCAACACTTGGAATATTAATACTAGAATATCAAGATTTCAGGGTCATCCTTAGCTTTATAGCAAGTTCAAGGCCAGCCTGGGCTACATCAGATCCTCTTGCAAAATATAAAACAACCCAGCACAGTGAAAACAAAAGCAGGTAGATACCTGTGAGTTCAATGTTAGCCAGAACTACTAATTGAGATCTTGTCTCAAACAAATAACACCCTTCAAATAAACCATACATGCACACACATATATATTGTATATATGCAGCCTCTTGTATATGTGTATGTATATATGTATACATACTTCATTATAGTCTATAATAGTACATATATACTATATGTATAATAGTATAAATAGTATCATATATCCCATATATCAATACTATATATTATGTGTATAGATGTATGTACATGTGCCATGTGTACATGTATGTATACGTGAAGCTTATACAAAGATTCTATATATACGACAGATGTCAGGAAACTGATGAAGTCACTGCTGATTTAAAATCAACTAATTTGAATATATGTGAGAGAGAAAGTCTGAATGAAATCCATGGTTAGGCACATTTGCCAACTCATGCATCAAGAGCTGTTAAGCGACACTTTAATATATTTATGACAAACCAAAATGGAGTATGAGAAGGCTGGGAAAGCAGAGTCCACGGCCCTAGCTAGTTTAATAGGAGAATGGCAGTTCTTCATTCATGCTGCTTCATCTGAGCACAACTATTCACTGTTGTGTACCCAGGGACTTTCTGGCTTCAGAAATCATGCAGTCATGAAGAGTCAGAAGGCTACCAATTTTTGTCAGATACGTTAGAGATGGGTCATTGAATTCTTCTTTTTCCAATTTTGTGAAATGTTGGGAAGTAACTGTTTTGTACAAGTGTTCCAGCTCCCCCTAATTTATTTATTTTGTGTGTATGAATGTTTGCCTGCATGTGTACCTGGTGTACCACATGCCTATATTGATCAGAAGAAGAATTGGTGGCTATGAGCCATCATAGGCATGCTAGAAATTGAACTCAAGACCCCTCTAAGTCAGTCTCTTAACTACTGAATCAGCCCCAGCCCAGGCCAGTCTTTCTTTGTTACATGATTCTAGGGACTGAACTCAAGATTTCCAGCATTCTAGGCTGGGTGATGACTTAGTCATGAGCTATCTTCCCAGCCCTACACCTTTTTGAGATAGCGAAAGAATTGTCTTTTTAGTAGAAAACGTTTATCTTTGTAGAGATCATGTGCCTGAGTGAAGATTTGCAAATGAGCACTAGCACATCTTTAGATAACTTCTGCTCATTTGAAAGTCTAATTTAAAGCCGGGCTCATGGGTATTCCCAGCACTCAGGGAGGCAGATATCTGTGAGTTCAAGGCCAGCCTGCTCTACAAAGTGTGTCTAGGACAGCCAATGTTACACAGAGAAAGCACCCCACCCCCACCCCGAAAGAAAGAAAGAAAGGAAGAAAGGAAGAAAGAAAGTCTAAGTTTAATTTACCCTTAGTGGACCAGTTTAATTCAGTTCATGCAGAATGTGACTTTGGGCATTGGAAGGCTGGTCATAAAATAGTCTGGGCTTCATGGGTCTCTTGGTTTTCTTCTGATGCTCTGTGGGCGTAGGCATCAAATATTCACCATATATGGATAGAGCCAGAGATTAGGCTTATTATTCTCAAATTTTTGTTTATTTTTATTTGGGGGGGGGGAGAACAGGGTCTAAATCATGCAGCAGTTCTCTTACTTCAGTCTAGAATTACAGGAGTGCTCACCACCATACCCAGCATGGTTTGTTCTTGAATTTAAAAAGGGCTTGGTTACACCACAGCATAAAATATTTGGAGACCATTGGAAAGACTGTTCTTCCAGCAGTCCACTCCACTTCCTATTACCAGTCATAAATGTTTGGTAAGCAAAAGAATGCTCCCTCCAGCCAGAATGATTAGGCATACAAACTGTCATCCTAACCATTCACAAGTCTGAGGCAGTTGGACTGCTGAAAGTTCCTGCTAAAATTGGGCTAAAATTGCCAGGGGGATAAAAAGAATTCAACCTCAATGAGCTTCTGATTTACTTGAAGGAAGATGGGTGTACTGACTATAAAGTGCCAGGTAGAAAGCTATATAGGAGACACAGACAGTGTCTGGCTTTCATACTTTTAAAATCACATGTTTATCTATCTATCTATCTATCTATCTATCTATCTATCTATCTATCTATCTGTCTGTCTGTCTGTCTGTCTGTCTGTCTGTCTGTCTGTCTATTTATTTATTCTGTCTCTGTCTCTCTGTGTGTGTGTTTTCAATTAGAGGGATCGGTTCTCTCCTCCCATTGTGCGGGCCCCAAGGACTGAACTTAGGTCATGAGGCTTGGTGGCACACACCCTTATTCTCTGAGCCCTCTCACTGCCCATGATTGCAACTTAGGAGGTTTTTTGTTTGTTTGTTTTTTGTAACCAACAAAATATGGCATTGGTCTACATTGGCTGACATTTTTAGTGACCAAGGCCGTTTTCAATTCATATGATCCTCTCCCTCCAATAGGTGATGATGCCAGTGAACCTATGTTTCTATGATACTGCAGATTAATGGAAATAAACACTACATTCTGTGAGAGTGCTTACTCAAAATAACAATGTTTTGTCAGAATCCACTGTTGCTCAGCCATCTCAAGGAAGCAACAACCATGTCAGCAAATGGAAGTATGTGAGCTATCTTCCCTGGGTAGAATACTTTCCCCAAACTTAACAGCTTATAATTTAGGCAACCATCAATTGTGGAAGGGTGGGCAAAAACATTACTGCAGGTGTCTTGTATTGTTGTCATTGTTGTATTTTTTGAGACAGAGTCTTATAATGTAGCACTCTGGCCTTGAATTCCGGGTCCTCCTACCTCAGCCTCACCAGTGGGAACTTATAATTAAAGCACTCTTCTTGTTCTGATTACTTATTTGTTTGTGGGCTTTTTAAAATTTTCAGTCTCATACTGTAGTCTAGGCTTATGGCAAGCCCGCTACCTCAGCTTCTTCAAATTTAAAAATTGAGATACTTTAAAAATTTTAATTTTGAAAGTGGGTGATGGCGGCACACACCTTTGTTCCCAGCACTCAGGAGGCAGACAGACAGACAGACGGATGGGAGGGCCAGGACAGCCAGAGCAGCATGGAGAACCCTGTCTCAAAAAACAAAAACAAAACAAACAAACAGCAATAATTTTGACAGTGAATAACCCAAGCTGTAACCAGAACTAGCTTTATGTTTATAGAGTCAAATACGGTATGGGCAGGCGTGGGTGTGCATGTCTTTAACCCCAGCACATGGGAGGCAGAGGCAGGAGGGTCTGGAATTAAAGGCTGTCCTCCATTACACAAGAGATTCAAAGCCGGATAAGACTACATGAAATGCATCTCTCTCAAAAATACAAACTAAAAAAGAAAAGGAAATTGATAGAAAAAAAAAAAGCTTCAGCTCTTCGGAAAGGACTTTGTGTGGCCGCGCGGGGAAGTGTTGTGGCGGCAGAGGGGCAGCAGGTAGCTCTGCTTCTTTTACATAAAGCTGTGCACAGCGCGGCAGGGGCAAGGCCCGCTAGCAGAACCTTGCTTTGCAAGCCGCGGCAGGGGCAAGGCCCGCTAGCAGAACCTTGCTTTGCAAGCCGCGGCAGGGGCAAGGCCCACTAGCAGAACCTTGCTTTGCACCACCGCGGCAGGGGCAAGGCCCGCTAGCAGAACCTTGCTTTGCAAGCCGCGGCAGGGGCAA
>CM053761.1:66852716-66913671 GCA_028658305.1 Pachyuromys duprasi | reverse complement strand
AACAACAAACCCTATTCTGCAACTGCGGCCTGGCCTCTTGTTTAGAAGAGTTGGAAGGCTTGAAAAATTAGACACAGGAGAAAAATTGCAAACTGTGTGTGGGTAAGCAATTTGTTAAAAGATCGGGAAAGGTATTAGAGTGTGAAGAACAATTACTAAAGGGAAGATGGATTTAAAGTTTCCATAATTTATTGCCATTTAGAATGAAAGAAAATAGGTGTTGAAACCTTTCAAACACTCATTTATCTGCAGCTTTGTGCTTCTGGTCACTTTACAGAAACATTAGATATTGTTAGACATTTAAACTTTGTGGGAAATGGTGGAGAGATTGCCCTCAAGGATCTTAACGTTTGCTTAGCCCGTGTCACCTTAGCTTCCATTCACAAATTTATACTTAAGGAAAAAAAATCTAGTAGAACAGAATAACAATAAAATGGCTTTCGAACCTGGTTTATAGTTTTCAGCCTTGTTAACTAACATTCCAGGAGAAATCTCGCCCCAAACCTAAGAACTTTCTTTCAAGCCATTTGGAAAGATGGAATGGGAAGCCTGGTAAAGACGAATATATTTTTAAACTAAAATTCAGTTAAAGAGCCATCTTTTCTTTTTCTCAGACTCTTCCAAGAAGGTCAAAGAAGCAGGTGTTTCAAAAGTTGCAGTGATTTCTTTCTGGTGCCGGATGAAAGGACCACTTATATCTGAAGTGAGAGATAAATTTTAGGCATTCAAGTTTGCTAAATAAGTAAGTCCCATTTTAATTTTTTAAATTACATTTGCTTATTTACTCATTTGTGGGGTGGAAGGAGTGAGCAGAGCACTTGTGGAAATCAAAGAACAACTTTCCGAGAGTTGTTTTCCTTCTTGAACCTCAGGGATGGGGCTCTAGGTTGCACGGTGGCGTCTTCACCTATTGAGTCGCCTCGCCCGACAGACCCGCACTTTTTTTTTTCAAGAGGTAAAAATGTACAAAACTAACTCTATCGTGAAAAAAAATAAACAAATACATAAATAAAACCTGGGGCGGGGGTTCTGAAGTAGTATTGTGACCTATCAAACTGTAATCCGAAAATGGGCCGGGGTTGGGGGGAGGAAGCAACCAATAACTTACCCGCTCAAAGGAGAACTTTCCGATTCTGTTTTTATCAAGAACACATTTAGGAACATTGGATGTAAAAGGGATCACTTTCTCGCTGTCGTTTTGGCACGTGGGTTGTCGCCGCATTCCACTAGCTGCTCTCCCGGTGTGCGAAGAGCCCCTTTAAAACGCGGAGAGGCTGAGAATAAAGGGATCCTCAGCTGTCAGCGACTGCTGAACCATTTAAATTATTTCAAACTTTCGGTTTTTAAGTGTTAATTCCAAAGCCACTTACTTAACCGTCTTTACAAACTTACCTTTTGAAAATAACAGCCCTTCAAAAGCCGGAACAGAACAGAAAGGGTGAAATAAAATGAGCAGCGTTTCCCGAAGGCGAACAAACACACAGGTTAGCTAGAAAGACAGGTTAGCTAGAAATCACGAGAAGAGACTGTAGAAAGGAGAGGAGCGTTTCAGCCCTGGTCCACAGGGTGCAGGAGAAAGTGCCTATCGGGTCGCCATCCACACATCCACATCTATTATCATTATTTTAGGCCAAGACACTGATCGGTCGACACTGAACGTGAGTGCTGTGTTGAATGTGAATAATTCGATTACGGGGGGAAAAAGTTTAACATTTTAGGAGTGTTAGAAAGGGCTGGGGCGTCCGCCAGCTTTTAAGAGACAAGCGGTCCAGTTGCCGGGGTCTGTCGCCTTTCAGTGCTCTTCTTAGGTTAGGCTGAGTACGCGGGCCGGGAGCGGAGGCCGGGAGGGACGGATGAGGGAGGGAAGGACGGACGGAGGGAGGCTTTTCACCTTGACTCTCGCGGGTTAGCTGAGAGCCGCAGGTTCGGAGCAGGCGGGGCAGAGGAGGCTCGGCGCCGCTCCCGGCACTTGGGGCGTGGCAAGGGCGTGGATTGGGGAGCAGCCGCCCAGCCTCCGCGGGGGGCGCACGGTATTAGAGGCGCGGCGCTCCCCGCCTCCCCGCACTCGGTGAGCTCCCCAGCGCCCCGAGTCTGCAGTCGCTGCGAAGGCCGGGGCGGGCGGTAGTGTTGGTCCGCCGAGGGATGCTCTCTCCCAAGCACCAAGGCCAGCCCCGCTCTCCCAAAGCCGCGGCCGCGCCGCACCAACCCTCGGCCGCCGACATGGCCCTGTACTGCGGCGACAACTTCGTGTACTCGCAGCCCGCCGCCGCCGCGCCCGGTGCGCCCCCGACCTCCAGGGCACCCTACGGGCTGTCCGACTACCCCGCGCCGCCCGCCGCGGCCGCCAACCCCTACCTGTGGCTCAACGGGCCCGGCGTGGGCAGCCCGGCCTCGGCCGCGGGCTACCTGGGCGCCCCGCCGCCGCACCCCGGGGCAGCGCCCGGACCCTTCCTGCAGCCGCCAGCCGCGCCGGGCACCTTCGCGGGCGCCCCTCGGGCCTTCGCGCAGCCCTCGGCGGCCGCGCCTGCCTCCCCCGCCGGTTCGGCAGCCCCGGGCGAGCTGGGCTGGCTGTCGATGGCCAGCCGCGAGGACCTGATGAAGATGGTGCGGCCCCCCTACTCGTACTCGGCGCTCATCGCCATGGCCATCCAGAGCGCGCCCGAGCGCAAGCTCACCCTCAGCCACATCTACCAGTTCGTCGCGGACAACTTCCCTTTCTACCAGCGCAGCAAGGCCGGCTGGCAGAATTCCATCCGCCACAACCTGTCACTCAACGACTGCTTCAAGAAGGTGCCCCGTGATGAGGACGACCCAGGTGAGGGCGGCTGGGCAGGTGTCTCCCGGCCGGGAGAGAGACTGCGCGCCCGCGCGTGCTGCGGGCCAGAGCCCAACCTTGGGTCTGTGCACGGCTGGGCGGAAAACCCAGGAGAAGAGAATCTGTGGTGTGTAGAGTCACCCCAACCTGGCCTGCTAGGATGCGGGAAGACAGATCGGGGAGAAAGAACCGGGGAAAGGGATCCTCAGAAGCAGGGTGGCTATCTATCACCTGTTAGAAACGGGTGAACGAGAACGTTGGGCCTCTTATCCTCCTTTGAATTTTTAACGGATCTCACTGCGTCCTTTCCTACTCACCTAATCGAGAGATGATTTAAGGACGAAAATCAGTGGGCAAACTGAGGTTTTGGTGAGTTAGGATAGGAGCTGTTCCGAATTGGCTTTCCTCTGGTCCCATACCAGAGCAAGGAGGACTGCACAGGTCTGTGTTCTTTCTGTTCTCTCACCTGAGAGTGGCGGAAGTGGAGTGAGGCTTACAGATAAACAGGTTCTCACTCGAGGCTTTGGATGAACCCAGAACGAGGGAAGGAGGATGTTGTCAGAATAAAAGATCTAGAGTTTTGGTTAAATAATACCGAACTTTTTGTTGTATTGCGGGATGGAGCCCAGGGCCCCAGATGTCGCTCTGGAGCAAGAATTTTCGTGCTGATACTGTATAATAGAAACTACATTTAAAATGTTAACGTGTGGGGCCGGAGAAATGGTTCAGCAGTTAAGAGCACTGGCTGCTCCTCTTCCAGACCTTCTATAGATTTCCTTCTATAATCTAATCATTTAGGAGGTAAAGGCTAGAGGATCAAGAGTTCAAGGTTAGCTTGATAGTCTTTCTCGTATATCCGGTGTGTATTTTACACTACATTTTAATTTGGGTACATTTTAAGTGTCTTGGTAGCCATTCATGCCCAATGGTGACAGTTGGACAGGGGGAGCAGATTGAAGATGTAGCTACTTCCCCATTTAGTCTCTAAACCACCCAAGATAATTATGTCTGTCATGTTCTTTCTTTCTTTCTTTCCTTCCTTCCTTCCTTCCTTCTCTCCTTTTTTCCTTCCTTCCTTAGGCAGGGTTTCTCTTTGTAGGCTGTCCTGGACCAGGCTGGCATCACAGATCTGCTTGCCTCTGCCTCCCTGGGTGCTGGGATTACAGGCCCCACCTTTAAAACGTTCAAAGATATTGTATGTGGAGAAGTTTTTTGTTGTTGTTTTTAAGGAACAAAACCCAGCGTTTGGAGGCTGGGAGTTTAGCTCAAAAAATAGACCACTTGCCTGCTATATTGGGGTCTTCAGTTTATGCCCTAGCATAAATGGATATGGGTTTATGCCCATATCCATAAAAGAAATGGATACCAAGATGACTCAATAGACCTATCCAGTTACAGACATTATCTAAATGCGTGTGTGTGGTGTGTGAACAATTTACAGAGGCAGGCAGGCAGAGTTTGAGGCCAGCCTGGTCTACATAGTGAGGATTGGTTAGTTCAGAGCCCCTGCTTCACCTGCATGGCAGGTTCAGGGTCTGCCTGGACTAATCAAGACCCCGACTCAACAAACAGGAAAGAGAAGGGAGGGCTGGGCTATGCAGGTGCATAAAGCCCCTCTTTGGTTCTTTTGATTCTCAGAACCGTAAAACAGGTATGGTAGTGTGTGCTTGCAGTCCCACGAAGGCGGGGCCAGAGCAACTCCCACGCCAGCCCGGGGCATGTAAAGCTGTCTTCAAATTCCAGAAACAGACCCCACTCACATAGCTTATAATGTTGTTATTCTGCCTAACATATATTAACATTTTCATAGGAAAAAGCATAGGATCAGTAGGATTTGGTATTTTCTGATTTCAGACACCCACTAAAATGTCTTAAAACATAAGGGGGACATTCTGTCCACATAAATAAAATAGAACCCTCCACCCTGAGAGTAGTATACACCTTTAATCCCAGCATTTGGGGTTCTGAGGCAAGTGGATCTCTGAGTTCAAGCTAGCCTGGTCTACAGAGCAAGTTCCAGGACAGCCAGAGCCACACAGAGAAACCCTGCCTCAAGTCAGTGAATGAGTGACCCTCTTCACTAACTCTTTTTTCCTCCTCAGGGAAAGGGAATTACTGGACTCTAGATCCAAATTGTGAGAAAATGTTCGACAATGGAAACTTCCGTCGGAAGCGGAAGCGCCGTTCTGAGGCCAGTAACAACCTCACTGTGGCTTCAGGGACATCAAAATCAGAAGGCCAGTCCTCAAGACTAAGAATGAGTGGGAAGCTAGAAGGAGACAGCCCCTCTTCTATTCTGAGGCCACCTCAGTCACCGGAGCCTCCAGAGGACACCAAGAGTGCTGCCTCGCCCCCTGGAGCATCCACACTCACCTCTACTCCATGCCTCAACACTTTCCTCAGCAGCCTCAATACTTTAAGTCCCAACCCCAGCAGCATGGGCATGAGCACCCAGAGAGCCATCCCAGGCAGCCGCCGCCACCTAGGGGGCCCCCAGCTGCCCTCCAGCACATTCCCCAGCACCTCAGTCCCAGACAGCTCTCCAGACTCCATGCAGCTGAGCTCTGTGGGCGGAAGCAACCAGATACCTTACTACAGCCCTTTCCCTAGCTGCAGCAGTGGGGACCAGAGTAGCTCCTTCAGCAGCCCTTTCTACAGCAACTTCAGCATGGTCAACAGCCTCATCTACTCTGATATATAAATATCAGTCCTCAGACTTGATCACATGTATCCTTGGTCCACTTTTAAATGGACTTGATAGGCTCAATTCAGGAGATCCAGGGTAGGACTCAGCTTCTGCATTGATTTCTGTGAGTTCCTGAAGGAGCCCACAGGAGCTCCTTCAGCCCCTGAAGGAGTCCATTGTTACTATGTTCCCAGTAACCAGAGTAGTTCTTAAAACTCCAGCAAGCTTTTCCGGGTTTCTCTGGCTGTGTGCCTCTCTGGAGAAAAAAGGCACCTTACTTAGTCCTGGGATAGGAGGTAGAACTCTGTGAGGACTAGCTTTATTATATTATTCACTTGTATATCATAGCAGCAAGCTCAAATGCGTATAGGCAGGTTGGTGAGGGGAAAGGTTGTTGGAGTTATGGGTGGGAAAATTAAAGCTTCTGACAGCTGGAGGCACAGGGAATTGACCAGCTGGTTATTTCCTCTATGACAGATTCTTTTCAAGAAAAGCCAGATAATCTGGAAACAAAAATTTTATAATCTGAAAAAAAAATTTAAAACAAGAAACCTCCAATTTTGTGACCTGTTAGATCTAAGAAATGCCACAAACTCTTTCTGAATCCAGCTCACAAAGTTACCTCTGTCTGGAAATGCTACATAAGTATTGCAGGAATGCTTTGTACCAAAAGCTGTTCTATATATCTGGAATGTCAGCCTATTTCATTCTCTGCACAATAAGTCCCCTTATGTTCAAGATACTTGGTGGGTCTCTGAAACTGTTGATAGTACTAAATCCTGTGAGGGAGACAGGTATAATTGTCCATCTGAGATGGCAGGTAACATACCAAGGTCACACAGGGGAAATAGTGGGTTTTTTTTTTGTTTTTTTGGTTTAGACCAGGCTAGCCTTGAACTCACTCAAAAGCCTACCTCTGCCTTTTAGTGCCAGGATTAAAGGTGTGCACCACCACACTCGCCAATAGTGAGTTCTTAAACATGCCAGACATGGTATAAGCCTAGAGACCACAGTCCCTAGTGGTAAACCTGGCATCCTGTCCATTTTAGCTTATGTCCTAGGTATTTTGTTGAAAGTGAAATCTTACAGGGTTTTTTGGTTTGGTTTGGTTTTTGAGAAAAGGCTTCTACATAGCTCTAGCTGTCCTGCAACTGGCTATGTAGGCTATGTTGGCCTTGAACTCAGCAGAGATCTGCCTCCCAAGGGTTCTGGGATCAAAGATGTACACCAAGCCTGGACCCATCTTATCGTTTTTAATGAGAAATTATTCACTTGTGGTTGAGTTCTTTTAGAAGTTCTATGTCTATGAATTTGTTTCAGCGCCACCGCCTCCCTTCCACTTCTCTGGGGAAACTTCATCTGAATCATTTTGTAGTGGGAGAGTCTAGCATGTCATCACACAGGAAACACTTGGTCGTCATCAGGTAAACTCATTCAAAGCTAGCGAACAGCCCTCCACTAAAATGAAGGTATACTGTAGGCTCCTGGGTAACATGTTTTTGAGATGTTGCCATGAGACAGGAACCACACATAAGCGGTTGGGGGGATCCCTGTGGTGTGTTGATTTTTTTGTTTTGTTTTGTTTGTTTTAAGACTTTCATGTCCCCTGTATATTAGAACTCGCGTCATTAGTTTAGATTTTTTCTAGAAATGAATGGAAAAATTTTTAATGGCTTCTTGATGTATGAATTGCATCACCATTGTTTATTTACCGTTATGCAAAAAGATAACCAAAGAAACTACCTGGCCTCATACTTTGTGCATAACAATTTTTTGAATATTTTTGTATGTGAAGAATCATAAGGATTTTTATGAATATTTCTAACACAGTTCTATATTTGTAAATTAATTTATAATATCTGCTGGAGCTGCAAAGATTTTTTTTTTCCCAAGAAGATACTCTGCATGCTAAGAATAAACTCTTAAATGGGATGATTCCTGGCTTCTGCATTACTGCTTTTCTGAACTCAGTGTCCTTCTTGAAGGAATAAAAATGGCTGGCATGGCATGGAAGCCACTAGAGGGACTCTGAGAGTAATTGACTTTGCACATTGGATTTGCCCTTCCCTAGGTGACAGGGCTAGAATAAATTACATTTTAGGAAGTGCTTTGGGCATGAATGGGTTTATTTCTGATACAGTAACAGTTCTGTTAAAAGTTAATTTCCATCTGGGTTGGGCCTCAGTAGTAGAGTGCTCGCTTCACCTTCCTAGGCTCTAGTTGGGGATGGAGGACAGACTAAGGTGTGTTTCAGTATACAGTAGGCGGAAGAAAGCAGTGCTGAGGCCATCCTCATGTGGCACACTGCAGGGTGAACATTGTCTTGGTGAGGTGTGGGGCATAGGGTTAGGAATCTAGAAAGTTCTTTGTACAGGCTGCCCTGTGCATTATCGTAGAGGCCAGAAGCTTACCCACACAGTTGAAATACCTACCCTCGGTGGGAAGGTGGTAACATGGGGCCATATTAACTCTGGTGAGAATCTTTTACCCTATACTTTAAGGGGATCAAGTATGGGGACTAGTTGGGAAGAAACAAAAACTGGATCAAAATGTATTTGAATGTATCTGATCACAATGTGCTAGATCTGCTGTTGGGCGAGGTGGTACAGGCCTGTAATCCCAGCACTCTGGGAAGCAGAGGCAGTTGAGTCTGAGTTTGAGGCCAGCCTGGTCTACAAAGTAAGTCTAGGACAGCCAAGGCTACACAAAGAAACCTTGTCTCAAAAAAAGTACTAGATCCGGGTAGCTGATTGACATTAGACACTAGAATGATAAAGCATTGTGAGGACCTATTGACTACCTTTGAGGGGTCAGGAAGGTAGTTCTTGCCATCTATAAGCTTAAAGATAAAGAAAGTTGCTGCCTGGGCCTGGGTGATTCCAGGTCCAAGTGCACCAGCATCCATTCACTACAGACTTTTCTGCATTTATGTTTTCTGCCTTGGAGTCATATCAGAAAATATGGAATTGGGTTAGACCACACTTTGGGTTGCTTTGCAACAGTGCTAAGAATAATATGTAATATGTAGCTATCTGTATATGCAGCTAGGGTTCCTGGTGGGTAGGAGCTGCAACCCAGGCTGGGTTAATGTGTGTCAGCTTTCCACAGCCTGGTGTGCCCTTTGAAATACAACAGGGCAGGAAAATTTGAGGACCTAATAGGCAGGTTTTATATTTCCATCTTTGCACATGCATTATATTGGGTTTTGGAAATAGTCTTTGAAGCTCAGGCTGGCCTTCAGACTCACTGCCTAGCAGAGGCTGATAATGAATTCTGTTCATATCTAAGTGTTGCTCCACCATGCTCCATTCATCACGACATTTTAACATCCTCTGTGGCTCTTGAACTTCCTGAAAAAAGGCAGCCGAGGAGGCTTTGAAAACAGCTATGCAGCCCTCCCCCTCTCTGCGGCCAACTGTGCTCTCAAATCCCTCGAAAGGCAAAGCAAGGCAGGCGGGGAACAGAACACAAAAGACTCCCCAAACTTCAGAGGAGATTCCCAGGGCCCTCTCTGCCTTCTGAGGAATTGAAAGCACCTGTCTGTAAGGTCTAGGTGGCTTTTGTCTTTTTCCCACTGTTTCTGGGGCTAAAACCTTGAGGTCATTAATGAGAAAGAAACCCCTGGTGCCCTACTGGGGCAGGAGGTCGGCTGGCCTCTAGGCTAGAGTCCTGGCTTTGGCTTTGCCTTTGTCATGGAAAGCTGTCAGCTGGGGCTTGCGGTTAGGTGGGGTTAGGTGGCTGGCACCACTGAGAAAAGGAATTTCCCCGACAGATTTGGGAACAAAACACAAAAAGGCCGCACAGACTAGTGCCTTACTGAATTCCTCTCCAGGAGGCCTAAAGAATAGTCCTTTATCATGTTAAAAAAGGTAAGTGTCACTATTAACTCTCATGTAAGGTTGCAGGCATTGTCCAAAACACCTCTCTGACTGACTTCCCACAGTATCAGCCCTCCTAACTCTGGTGAAACCAGAGTTATTACCCAGCAAGGGCCTGATCATTGATCTAAGTGGCTGTTTTCAGGCAAGTGCTCAAACCAGGATCCAAAATGAGGCTATGGGGTTAGAGAGATGGCTCAACGTTTAGGAATGTATAATCACTCACAGAGAAGCAGATTGGGTTCCCAGCACCCCCATGGGGGCTCACAACTATCTGTAACACCAGCTCTAGGGGTTCTGTTGCACTTCTCTGGCCTCCAGGGGCACCAGGCATGCATTTGATACATGCAAGTGAACATACATATAAAATGATAAATTCTACAAAGAAAAGAAATGGAAGGAGAGGGATGGTCTGGACCAGATTTCACCGGTTCAGTTAGCTTCTCTGCATCTCTGCCCTGAGGGTCACTATAGCCTCCTCACTGGGCTTCCATCCTCAGACCTCAGCCCCTTGCCACCCACCTTCTATTTATTCCTGCTGTGCCAAGCTCATTCTTACTACTTGGTAACTCAACATGCCTCTTACTTATTTAAATTTGGTTTTGAGATGGGTTCTCATTTTATAGCCCAAGCTGGCCTCAAACTTTTGTCTCAGTGGCTGGGATCTACAAGAATGAGCCAACACATCCCAGCCCATATAGAAACCTGCAGAAACAAGTATGGTATTTCTGAAAGGTCTTGGATAGGCTAGAGAACACAATGTTCCTTGAGGCCACAATATTAACTTAATGCCAGACAGAATGTTGCAGGAATCTGAAGGCAGCAGGATATGCTGAAGGAGGACCCAGGGAGCTTGTCATAGACATATTCCCAGTAGGACGCCTGCTATCATCTGTGAAATGTCAGGGAAGAGAGGTGTGATCAGCCCCTCAAATGTAACACTTTCCGGCTTAAAACATTCCAGAAGTGCTATTACTATCTTAGCAAGTATTACAGAAGTTTTTCTGGCTTCAGATTCACTATGTAGTTGAGGATGACCTTGACTTTTGATTCTCTGGCCTCTGTCTCTGGAATGTACTCAGGAGACAGAGGCAGTGGAATCTCTGCATATGAGGCCAGCCTGGTCTTCATAGTGAGTTCCAGGCCTACTTAAGAGCCTGGCTCACAACAGCAATGAACGTGCTAACAGGATAATTTCTGGAGTGGAGGAGGGAGCTGGCCTAAGGGGACAGAGAAGACAGTGAGTGATCCAGCTGTACTCCCCGGCCCCATTTGTATCTGCTCCTTACTGTTTTAAGGATAAATTCTACAAGCAACCTGGGACACACCTGTAATCCCAGCACTTGGGAGGCAAAGGCTGGAAGGATCTCTGAGTTCTAGGCCAACTTGGCCTTCCAGGGCTACATAGAGACCCTGTCTCAAAGAAAGGAAAGAAAAGAAATAGAATTAAGTCTGTATCCAAGTGAAGTCATTTATTTATTCTTTCTAACAGAAAAATGCATTGCTCCTCTTCCCTGTTTGGGTAAAGTGAGCACAAGCATCCACACTCCCATGACTGGCTGATTGACTGATTTTTTATTTTTTTTTTAAGTTTTTGAGGCAGGGTCTCACTATGTAGCCCTAGCTGGCCTGGAATTCCAACCTATGTTTTTTTTGTTTTTTTTTTTATGATAAATATCTGCAGTTTGTTTCATTGCCAAAACACTTCAATTTACATATTACACACACACAATATTTTTATTTATTGTGTGTATCAGTGGAGGGAGCAAGCATGTGGAGGCCAAAGGTTAACTTTGAGGAGTTGGTTCTTTCCTCCAGTTTGTGGGACCTAGGGTTTGAACTCGGGTCATAAGGCGTGGCAGCGTTCACTAGATGAGCTAGATGAGTTATCTTGCTGGACCTTTCTTCAGACAGTTTTCGATGGTCAGACTCCCGGGGAACTTTGCTGTCTGTGTTTAGCCTGGATTGTGAACCCTGATACCGCCATTCCCTACTTTTCCATTTCCACTTTCATACCACTCCTCTGCCCCTTCATTCTCCTGGAGAGGAGATCCTCCACCAAACACCTGCAGTTTTTAATCACCAGCCCTCCAGCTGCAACCCAGCATGGTCTCAGGCAGAGACTTTCAAGTCCTATGCTCCATTTTAGGGAAGGTAAGAGCTGCTGCAGCATGCCTGAGGAAGGAGTACTACCTCAGCAGAGGCCTCTAAACCATTTCCTCCACAGGATCAACTTCTGTGCGGCCAAGCATGCCCATGGCCAGTGCTGGCCGCTCTGTCAGCCCCAGACTTTCACTAAAGCTCAGCTAAGGCCCAATGTCTGGGTAGTCTTCCTCTAGAGAAGTAGCCAAAAGCAAAGCCCCAGTAAGGATGCTGTCACATTCCAGACCATGAGGATGCTGTGGAGTGCTTTGATTGGAAAGGGGGAGGAGGACTCTGTCTGAGAGGCCCCAGCCCGGGAGAGGCTCCAGGTGGGGAATTATGGAAGAGAAGGAAGAGGTGCTGGTAGGGAATGAATGAAAGCAGAAGCCTGGACCTGAGCAAAGGAGAAGAGAACTGAAAGATGCCCCAGGGGAGGCAGCTGGGCCACAGGGAGGCTTAGGAGCAGAGGGGGCAGGGAAGGAAGCTGGAAGGTGGAGCTACAATATAATAAAGACCCTCAAAAGGACAGAATTAGAAAAAACCTCAGATCTGTGTCTGATGTAGTGGCTCATACCTGTAATCCAGTGACAAAATTGGGAAGGTGGGCTGGGTTTAATGTCAGTGTGGGCTACAGAGTGAGTGCCAGGGCAGCCAGAGCTACACAGCAAGACTTCATGTCAAAACAAACAGTAAACCCACAAACCAAACCCATAAATAAATAATAAACAAAAGTGTTTCCAGACTGGTGTGACGATATACACATGTAATCCCAGCACTCAGAAGACAGAAGCAGAAGGATTGTCTGAAATGTAAAGCCAGGCAGTTGTATGGAGAGGGTTCCAGGCTGCCCAGGGCTAGATAGTAAAACCTTGTTTTAATCAAAAGAAGAAGAAAAAAGAAGAAGAAGAACCACAATCAAATAGCTGCATAAATAACTGTAGGATTCTGAAAATGAAATATTCAGGGCATGTGAGAGCTAATACCTATAACCAGAGAGGCTTGGGCCCCAGAGGGTTGCTGCTGGCTTCCCTGAGGCTCAGCTGGCTGTGTGGATAAAGAGCAGCATTTCAGCTGAAGGTCACACTTGAACAGCCTGCTAGTGAGCACAGGATGGGACAACAAGACACAAGTTTCTTTCTTTCTGAGTTCTTTTTGTTGTTTATTTTACCAAACAAAAGTCTTATATTTACTACTGAACTAAACTACTAATTCAGAAAATAATCTTCTAATAAAACACATTTAATTATTTCTGGCTTTATATGGTAGGTGGGTAATCTACATTCTAACTCACATGCAATTCCTTTGTTGTTGTTTTAGACAGAGTTTCTCTGTGTAGATCTGGCTGGCCTAGAACTCTGTATGTAGAAAGGGTGGCCTATATATTACAGAGATCTACCTGCCTCTGCCCCAGAGACTAAAGTTACCATTTTTGGCTGAGATGCCTTAAAATGTTTATTAAAATTTTTATTACATATATTTGTTTGTTTGATGTGTATGTGTTTGTGGTGGGTAGTCAGAGGACAACTTTTAGAAATAGGTTTTCTCTTTCTCCCTGTGGGTCCTCGGAATCATGGGAATATGCCTTTGCCTGTTGAGCCATTTCACTAGCCCTTGTTTTGTTTTTTGTTTTTTTGAGACAAGGTCTCACTGGATTTTGGTATATACACTAAACTAACAGAGATCTTCCTGCCTCTCACCACACACACACACACTAAATAAATAAATGTGATAAAAAATTAAAAATTTAAAATAAAATAGTTTTGCCAGTAATAATAACTAGTACACATCCTTTTCTTTTCTTTATGTATATATCTATTCATTTATTTGTTTTTTTCAAGACAGGGTTTCTCTGTGTAGCTTTGGCTGTCCTGGACTCAATTTGGTGACCAGGCTGGCTTCAAACTCACAAAGATCTTCCTGCCTCTGCCTAACTGAGTGCTGGGATTACAGGCGTATGCCACAGTGCCCGGCTATACACACCCCTTTAACCCTAACATTCTAGGAGGGAGAGGTAGGCAGATCTCTAGAACTTAACGCAACCCTATTCTTAGCCCAGGCTGGCCTTGAATTTGCTAGCTGAAAAGAAACTTGAACTCTCCCCATTTTGATTTTTCTCTAGTGTCTCCTTTTGGAGTTCTACCTGATTTTAATGCCAGCTTTCAGCTCAAGCCATTTGGGTATTCTATATTTATTTCTTGGCTGGGAATTACGTGGTCCTGAACATCTTGTGTAAAGAATTATCAAAGAATGGAGTGAACCGCACTCACCGTGGGAGTTGGAGAAAGGAAGTCATCACAGAAAGACTTCTGCCTCACAGAGACCAGGAGGGGATTTTGATCCTGGTTCTGTGAATGAGAGTTTCCGTAGGGTGTTTGGTGATGTATATTTTTCTTTGGTAGGGATGAAGGTTTCTGGCTCAGGCTGGCTTCAAATTTGCAGCAAGTCTTGTGGCTCAGCCTCCGGAGTACTAGGATTATAGGCATGCAGCACTTTGATAGATCACTGTAGTGTTTTCAATAGGAAAGCAGTACTGAAAGCCCACATTAACAATAGTGGTGAGCCCATGGGACTTAATCAAGTAGCTGAGAAAACATGCCATAGACAATGGTAATCAAAACTCTTAAATAGGAGAGAGGCTGAAGTGTAGCATGAGTGAGGCCCTGGACTCCACCAACAGTACAACAAATAGCAGGATAACCCAGAAAGAGATACATCAGGGGGAAAACATACCTTCCCGGGCTGGGGCTGTAACTCAGTTGGTAGATTGTTCACGTTGGACACATATAGGCCAGGGGGCTGCCCTCAGCACTACAAAGAATTTAGCATAGTGTTTGTCATCCCAGCTCTTGAGAAATTGAATCAGATGGATCAAAAGTCAAGATTCTCAGCTTCATAGTTAACTTCAAGGCCAGCCTGGACCATAGGAGAGGCTTTTGATATAAACTGAGGATCAGCCATAGAGAAATCCTGTCTTGAAAACCAAACCAAACAAAGAAACAAAAGAATCAGACTGAATTTTAGAAGAATAAATCAGACTCAGTAGGCCCATGTGTGTATTCCCAGCAGCTGAGAGGCTGAGAACTATCTTGAGCTAAGGGTCTGCCTAGGCTACATAGTGAGTGAGTACCAGACTATCCTTGGCTATATACCAAGACTCTGTTTTGAAAAACAAAAACACGAAAACACACATACACAAAACCAACTGACAACTTTCACCCCCCCAACCTTTCACCCCCTTAGCCCCACCCCCTTCCCATTTTGCTCCCCCTTCCCCCCCAAAATAAGGAAAAGAAAAGAAAAATCAAGCTTTGGGGATAGGTGTTGTAGATACACAGTAGAAGGTGGAGGCTGGCTCTCAGCAGGTTTGATTCAGGTGGCAATGTCTGTGTGCCCAATCTCTTTTTGAGGAAGAACTGATAAATTTGGGACTAAATTGGATACAAAGTGTCAAAGCACTTTCCTCGAATTGTCAAAAGAAAGCAGGAAATACAAGGGAAATGGTGGAGGAAGTTGAAGCTTTAAAGAAATCCCTGCATCTCTGGGGTCCCCAGACGCCGGAACCATAGGATGGACTGGTGGACTGCAGGTTGCCTCACCAAGTACCATTTTCTTCTTAGTTACAGAAGGTGCAGTTTATGAGTTTGTCACATTGAGTATTTTTGTCAGGCTCCAGGTTGTGTGAACTACAGAAACTACCCACCCCCACTGCCACCCCCTTTTTAGGAAGCAGGTTCTCTCTATGTAGCGCTGGTTGTCTATAAGAACTCATTTTGTAATTCAGGCTGACTGTGGTTCTCCCGTCCTTCCTTCCTTCCTTCCTTCCTTCCTTCCTTCCTTCCTTCCTTCCTTCCTTCCTTCCTTCCTTCCTTCCTTCTCTCTTTTTTCTTCTAGACAGAGATTTTCTGTGTAGATCAGACTCTGTAGACCAGGTTGGCCTCAAACTTACAAACATCCTCCTATCTCTGCCTCCAGAGTGCTAGGATTTAAGGTGTGTGCCACCACTGCCTGGCTGGAACTCATTTTGTAGTCCAGACCAGCCTCAAACATGTGTCAGGCCTCCAGATGCAGCCTCTGAGATGCTGAGCCAGCATGTGCACCAAGACGCCTATAGAGATGCACCTGCCTCTGCCTCCCAGGGTACTGGGATCAAAGGCAAGTGCTCCCACCAGCCCTGCTGGTTGTACAAGCTTTAATCCCAGCACTCAGGGAGACAGAGGCAGGAGGATCTCTGTGAGTTTGAGGCCAGCCTGGTCTACAGAACAAGTTCCAGGACAGCCAGGGGCTACACAGAGAACCTCTGTCCTAACACACACAGAGAAAAACAAACAAAACCTGTGTGCCACCATGCCTGGCTTAGAAATTCTTTAATAAATACACTTTTATAAGCATTAAAAAAAAAAAAAACCTCTTTCTGCCTCTGCCTCCCTGAGTGCTGGGATCAAGGCGTGCACCACCACACCTTGTTCCTTATAAGCAAATTTAGCCAGGACCCTCCCCGCCCCAATTACATTTTTTTCCTGAAAAATCAAAGCCTACAATATCCCTATGCCACCAGCCTCTGTCTCTGTTTCTTGATAGTAATGTAGCTGTCACTCGGTGGGTGCAAATCTTTCTTAAACTCTAGGCTTCAATTTCATCTTCTGCACACAGTGAAGAACATAATATCTGTTTACTCTCTCGAAGCACTGCATCTTCACTGCTCTTTTAAGGCACTTTCCAGACTTTTGAATTCACTTTTTTTAGTCCCTAAAGGAGAAAGAACACCTTTCTTTTCCTCTGGGCTTTTGCCCTTCTCTGCCAATTGTTGATAATTGGCTCCTGTCAGAACAATGAACTTCCACCTGTGATTGCTTGGCAGGCTTTTACAATGAAAAAAGCCCTGCACAATTTGGCTTGCTTCTGCTTTATTTTTCACTTGCTAGGCAAGCACTCTACAGATGAATTATATCCTCAGCACCCCCATTTGCTTGCATGCATTTATTCATTCATTCCTGTGAGCAGTGTCTCTTGCAGCCCGAGAGGCTTCCAACTTCTTAAGTAGTTGAGGAAGGCCTTGAACTAACTCTTGCTCTTCCTGCTTCCATTTCCATTCCAGGTGCAGGGATGACAGGCATGCACCACCGGGGTTTATTCTGTAAAGGGCGAGGGTGGGGGATGCCAAAGCCCCACCCTCAGGCTCTGCCAACTGAGCTGCAATCACAGCCCACCATTCATTTACTCTCTCTGTGCGTATGCATGGGTGTGTGTGTGTCTGTGTGTGTGTGTGTGTAAACTGGCCCAGAACTCACTCTGTAGTCCAAACTAGCCTTGAACTCCTGGTCTTCCTGCCTCTACCTCTCCAATATTGGAATTACAGGCAGGCACTATTAGTTTTTTCTTGTTGTCTTTTGCTGTTTGTTTTTCAAGACATGGTTTCTCTGTTGTCCTGGAACTTGCTCTGTAGACCAGGCTGGCCTCTAGGTCCACCTGCCTCTGCCCCTGCCTCTGCCTCTTGAGTGTTGTGATTAAAGGCCCAGCTATACTGTTTTTTAATTTTGAGGCAAGGTCTCAAAAAATTATCCAGGGTGGCCTTGAATTTGTAATCCTTTGGCATTAACCTCACAAATAGCTGGAATTTTAGGCCTGCAAGCAAAAGAGATTCAAACAAGGAGCTAGGTTCCAGCCCTTACTGGCTTCCTATTTTTAAAATGACACAATTAACAGCCAAGTCTCTGCTGGACATGCCATGCAGAGAAAGGCTTGTGTGTTGGGCAGGCCTCCATAAGTCTCATCCTTGGGATTATACCTATATTTGGGCAGGGCCTTCCTTGACCTTTCTTTCTGCCTCCAGCCTTTTTTTTTTTTTTTTTTTTTTTTTTGGTGGACCTGAGGCAACTGTGCCCCAGCATATAGATAGAGAGGGATGTAGCCAGAGCTCTACCCCAATGCACAAACATTTGGATTTATTTTGAAATCAATTGCAAGTAAAGATGCATCTCCTTATTTGAGCAGTCCTGTCACGAGTGCTTTTGTGACAGGATTGTGTGAGGCCAGGCCAGCCTTCAGTTCCTTACATAGGCCAGGATGACCTTGAAGGCCTCATCCTCCCTGCCCTTCCTTCCTTCCTGGATGCTAGAATCACAAGCCTGTGACATCATAGACAGTTTATATCTTGCTGGGCATTGAACCCAGGGCCTCACACACACTATGCAGGTTTACTACCAACTGAGCCCTAGCCTAGGCCTTTCTTTTGCTTATTTGTCTGCCCTTGTCTGGGATTTCATTTGTCTGGTATGGTAAACTTTTTAATCACTCCCAGGATCTATTCTTTTTCTCTTTGGAGGTGACACCCAGCTAAGGCAAACTTCTTTTGTTCTCACTAGTAGTCAGCCAAAGTGAGCAAGATGGGGCAGATTTCTGCTCTGAGGTAAGAGCTGGGGTGGGATGGGGGTTATCTTCCAGAGTTGGGTTGCATCTTGAAAGTCTTGCATAGCTCTGTGGAGAAACTCCATTCTCTGACATTCCAGATGTATTTATGAGACTGAGATAAAAATCTACCCTCTCTTCATGCTCAAATACTCCAAAACAGTTTCTGATTGTAGCCACACAAAACCCTGAAAAAGAGGTCATTTGTTTGTTTGTTTGTTTATGCCATGTGTATGTGTGGGTCTCAGAGAGGGAACTCAGGTGTTCAGGCTTAATGGCAAACACCAATCACTGCCCCCTGTTTCCTCCTGAGTTCTCCCCTCATTTCTTTTCTTTTCTCCTCCCCTGCCCCTTCTTCTAGCCCCCTTCCTTCTTCCATGCTAGGATCCAAGCCATCGCTGTGCTCCATTCCCAGCCAATCGAAGTTTCCTGGCCCTGTGGGTTCTGTTAGGGTTTGTCCTTTCTGGAGACTAGAACCCACTGGGTGGAAGGAAAACATTATGAAAAGGGTTAAAGTAACAAGACAAAGGGACAGTTTATCCTCAGAACCCAAACAGAGGTACAGGGGTAGGTTCCTGGAGCCAGAAAGAGAGCCTCACACGGCCTTTGGGACCTTATTCCTCATCTGAATGAGACCTCAGCAGAAGAGCTCTATAAAGACAGTCTAGGTTTGTCTGAATCAAAGCATCAGCAAATGAAAACCAGTGCCAAAGCCCAAGCCCACCATGCCCTTCCTTCAAGCACAGGCTGTTTTTCAGACTGTTAAGTGGTTGGAAGTGGTAAGAAATCAGAATAGCCATTCATGACATGCAAGAACTGTATGAGACTCTTAGGAACTCTCAAAAATAAACTCATACCTAATAAACTATTGAGAATATACATATTAAGGATGAACTATTAGGATAGACATAAAAAGAAATTATTACATTTCATTTTAGAGAAGAGTCCGATAATTCCTATGAAGTAGATGGTACAGCCAAGGGCAGTCTTTCCTTTGAGCCCCTCCCCCTCCCCTGAGTCCCATGAGAATGCTCCGAATTACTCTTAAAAGGAAAACACAGAAACACAGGCGTGAGGTGGCATTCAGAGACTCTGCCAGTTCCTCTCACAGGCACCAGAACTGCCTAATTGTTTGCGCCACACAAAAGGTGGATCAGAGAAGAATATCCTCTTTATTCTTCCCCTTTACATCATCTCCCCCGCACCTGGGGAGTCTGGATGCCCGGAGCCCCGGAGCCCCGGAGCACCCTGCATCTGATGACGGGTTGCACCAAAGCGCACCAACACCTAAATCCCTCCCAGATTTGTGCAGATTTTCTGCGGCTTAACTAGATTTCTAATTGTCCTGCCACCTGTACTGAAACACACACTGCATGTTAATCTTGAATTCTTTTCTGTTTCCATAATCTTGGTAAAGTTTCCTGTACTCAAACACTAAATTCAAATTGGTCCATGGATGTGTTTTTTAAGGAATTAAATTCTCTGTTATGATCGCCAATATTATGGCTTCTTTGGAAGTACTCGAACAACTGAAAGGCACATGGCTGCCTTACCACGGACCCTGCACTGGGCCTTGCAGGCTGTGGACATGAGCATCCTGGCATCTGTTATCTCTTGTCATCATTTCACAAGAGTTTAAGGGGAAGAGTAAGGGCTTCCACCTATTCGTGTTTTTGGGTTCCACCCCCTGAAGTGTTTATTTATTTATGTGCATAGGTGCTTTGTCTGCATGTATGTCTGTGTACTCCTGTGTACCTGATGCCTGCCAGGGCCTCAGGAGGCTATCACTGGATCCCCGGGAAGTAGAGGTGGTTTTGAGTTACCCTGTGGATAGCTCAAATTGAATCAGGATCTCTGGAAGATCAGCTAGTCCTCCTAACTCATGAGCCCTCCCTCAGCCCCAAAGCACTTATTTTCATGGCCTTGTTTATTTGCTGTGGTACTGAGATCACAGAATGAAAACAGACTTCAGTATCTGTTATGTAAACATTTGTCTGGACATTTGAAAATGTCTCTGGGATGACCTGAGACAAATTATTTAAGTATTGCTTTCCGCATATGCCAAGCTGAAACATATCCACAGTGCCACTCACAGGCTGTTCTCATGGGTCATATAGCAAAGTGTGTAGCCATTTCTGGAAAGGTGAAGATGTAGCTTCTGCGTTTTTGTCTTGTTTTGTTTTGATTGCTGTAGGATTGGGAAATCAAAGCATGTAACGCAGACATCCTGCCAGCAGGTTACACTGCCACTGTTTTTTTTTTTTCCTTTCTGAGACTTTGTCTCAAAATGTGTAATTTTCCTGCCTCACCCTCCTGAGTGTTGGGATTACAGGCATATGCCATGATGCCTGACCAAGATAAATCATTTTGTGCCTGAAATACTCTTACAAAAAGGGGGTGTCCCAATTTTAATTAATTAGTAAATTAATTTAGTTATTTGATGTCAGGGAATGAATCTAGGACTTTGAGCATAGTAAGTTGGGTTTGGGATGATGCATGAGGACCTGAGTGTGTAAGCCCAGCACTGTTGATGTCAGAGGCAAAGACAAGAGCTTGTTGGCTGCCAACCTAGGTCCAGATTCCATGAGAAATCTCAAGGGAATACAGTGGGAATTGAGAAAGCAGAACATCTTTCTCTTGCTTCGACGTGCAGGTACACCTATGAACATCTGCACATTCACTGCACATACAGCACACACAGGATTTAGTTATAACAGGAATAAGTTCTGAAGCTATAATTTACAGCTGATAACAGTCAGCAATAATGCTTTGGCTAAATCAGATTTGCTCAGAGAACAGAGATGATCTCATCATATCAGAAGATAATGACCAAAGCATATTACATACCTAGACTATGCATTTTTTATTGTCATTCATACCTCAATAGAAGTGGAAGGCTGTTGAAATTATTATTATTATCATTTCCCCCTTTTCATTATCTCCCAGACTGAAGGGAAAGCTTTGCTCTTTAGGGATCAGGAACTTGTCTGTTTGGGCAAGCTGTCTTGTCGGCCTCAGTTTCTGGGACCTACATCGTGGACTTTGGGAGGGAAGAGACTTCTCTCCTCACTGTGTGCACTGGTGCATGTGCATACCCCCCTCCAAAATAAACAGAGAAGAATGTAGTCAAATCATATTATACGCAGGTATGTAAGACGGTTCCCCTGAAGAAGCTGCAGATGGAACATGAGCCTCTCCTCACTATTCTTGCAATTTGTTTATTGTTTAATTACTTTTATTTATGACAGGATTCTACTATTTATTCCTGGCTGAACTGGAATTTGTTCTGTGGAGCAGGCTGGCCTTGAACTTTCAGAGAAGTTTCTTCTTCTGCCTCCCTGGCTCTGGGGTTATAGGTATGCACCACTATATCCAGCTTCAACTTTCTATGAGTTTATTATTACTTTCCAATAATGTTTAAAAATTATAGGTGGCTCAGCAGTTAACACCACTGACTACTCTTCCAGAGAACCCAGGTTCAAGTCCCACCACCCACACAGCAGCTCACAACTGTCAATAACTTAGTCCCAGGGCTCCAACAATCTCACATAGACATACATGCAGGCAAAACACCAATGCACATAAAATAAAATAAATATTAAAAAGTTATGTTGGGCCAGTTGCTGGGGATATAGCTCAGTTGGTAGAGTGCTTGCTTATTGTGTATGAAACTCTGGGTTCATTCCCCAGTACCATAGAAACTGGGTGTGATGGTGCAGGCATATAATTTCAGGCAAAATACTCATATATAGATAAAATAAAATAAATATCTTTTAGAATTTTTAAAGGGTGGCTGCTGGCCAGTGAATACAATCATTTCCTTTTTCTTGAACAAGCTGTTTTTAAAATATATTATGTATAGCCAGGTGGAGGTGAAGCACATTTTTAATCCCAGAACTTGAGAGGTAGAGTTAGGTGACTCTCTGAGTTCGAGGCCAGACTGGCCTACAGAGTAAGTTCCAGGCCAGCCAAGGCTACACAGAAATTCTGTCTCAAAAAATAAAAACAACAGAAAGATATTTATTTAATATGTGTGTGACTCCCTTCCTGAGTGTCTGTGTACCATGTGAGTGCCTGGTGCCCTTGCAGGCCACAGAGAGCGATGGAATCCCTGGAACTGGTAACAAGTGGTTATAAGCTACTTTCTGGGTGCTGGGAACTGAACCTGGCTCCCGTGGGAGCAGTAACCGCTTTTAGCCACCTCTCCAGCTCCACAAAGCTCCTTTCCCTTAAGCCAAGACAAACCAAAAAAATAAATCAACCAAGCAAACTAGAAACGGGCATTGGGCATCCTAGAACTGGACTGACAGGCAGTTCTGAGCCACAGGGTATAAGTGCTAAGACCTCAGTTTGAATCCTCTAGAAGATCAGGGGCTCTTAGTTGCTAAGCCAGGGTCCAGAAGGATTAGCTTTAATATTATAGCAATGGGTATATCTTTTCCTCCTTCATTTTGAGAGTCTTACTATATAGCCCTAACTATCCTGGAACTCGATAAGCATAAATATTTATCTGCCTCTGACCCTTGAATGTTGAGATTAAAGGAATGCATCACCACACCCGGCCTAGTCTTCTAGTTAATTTATTATCTACTACCTCATGCATAACGTGAAGGAATGATAAGGTAAATGGTTGCTCACCTTGGAGAGTGGAATGACAGGCCTAAGGGAAGGGTCAGTATCGTGACTGATTTCCACGAAAGAATGCATGCTTTCCTCATGAGCAAGGGCAAGTCCAGCTGGAGACGTGGAAGAGGGCACTGGCTGGTGAAGACTCATGCAGCTGGGCAAAGGCACTGTGGAGATGACCAGGGTTAGCATGACTTGTCTTCAATTGCTAGAATGCTTGCTTAGTGTAGCTCTAGAGTACATAAAACCAGGTCTGTAATCTTAGCACAAATGAAGTCACTGCTTTCCTGGTCATCCTCAGTCACAGAGAGGAGTTTGAGGCAGCCTGTTGGAGATGCCAATGACTAATCACAAAGTCATAGCTCTACTGGAAGATGAGCTTGGACAAATGCTGGGCATGGTGGAGGAGGCTATAGTGTCTGTGCCTCCTCAGGTGGGGGCAGTACAATTGTCATGCAGCTAAGGCCGGCCTAGACTACAGAGTGAAAAACTGAAAAAGGATGCTGGCAAATTGGCTCAGTGTCAAGAGCAAACGTTGCTGTTGCAGAGGACTTGAGTTTGGTTCCCAGCACCCACATGGCTCCAAACAACTGTAATGCCAGTTCCAGGGGTCCTGATGTCTCTTCTGACCTCCAAGGACATCAGGCACTCAAATGATTCAGAAACATACATGGCAGGCAAAACGCTCGCAAAACGCTCATACACAACAAAATAAAACTAAAAGCAAATCTAAGAAAAAACAAGCTGTTGCTCTTTTTGGTTTTGCTATTTCATTTTTCAGGAAAACCATGAAAAAAGAAAGAAAGGACACATTAAACTTAGTGGCTTTGGGGGGATGAGAAAGAACGGAAACATCCTTATTCACCAACATCAGTGCCAGAATTGACTCCCTTCAAGAATTTCCTTGCTGGATGTTGTTTTCTACTTCTTTAGACCCAACAGTTGGGAGGTAGAGGAAGGTAGATCTCTATGAGTTCAATGTCAGCCTGGTCTACTTAGTTCCAGGCAAGCTAAGAGGACATGCAGTAAAACCCTCTCTCAAAAAAACAACAACAACAACAACAAAAAACACAACGAGGTATGTTGGTGCACTCCTTTAATCCCAGCGCTCAGGAGGCAGAGGCAGGCAGATCTCTGTGAGTTCGAGGCCAGCCTGGTCTACAAAGCAAGTCCAAGACAGCCAAGGTTACAAAGAGAAACCCTGTCTCAAAAAACCAACAACAACAAAAAAAGAATGCCCTAACCTCTTTCCCCTAGGAACAATCTGACATACCTATCAATAGCACATACAAAAACGATTTTCCTCAGGAGTAACCTGCACATGTATAGCTGAGATGTCTCTGCCTTTGGGGCAGAAAATCAGTTTTTCTGTAGATAAGGATTTTCTGGGTAGCTGTTGTGGCTGTGCATGCTTTTCTTTTCTTTTCTTTTCTGTCTTTCCTTCCTTTTCTTTATTTTTTCTTTCTTTTCTTTCTTTCTCTTTTTTTTTCTTCCTCTCTTTCACAGAAAGAAATTTATTATGAAAGGGAGGGAGGGAAGTGGGAGGAGGGGCACCCCAGAAAGGAGAGAAACCAGGAAAGTCAGAAAGAAAAAGCAAGAGAGAGCATGACTTTAGTCATAGAACTTGGGATGCAGATGCAGGTGGATCTCTGTGGGTTCAGGGGCCACCCTGGTCTATGCCATGAGTTCTAGACTAGCCAGAGCTATATAGAGAGACCCTGTCTCAAAAAAACAAACCAAGCTTTTCCTCCTGCCTGTTGCGGAGTGGAGGCGGAGGCGGAGACTTGGTGCATTCAAGATTCTGCCACACCTGTGTTCCAGCACCAGGGCTGAGGTAGGCATTGATGCTGGAGGTGTAGTGAATGTCAACACTGCCCTACAAGAGATGCTGAAGACCGCCCTCATCCACAATGGCCTAGCACACGGCATCTGCCAAGTTGTCAAAGCCATAGACAAGTGCCAGGCCCATCTTTGTGTGCTTGCGTTCAACTGTGATGAGGGTATATATGTCAAGCAAGTGGAAGCACTCTGTGCTGAGCACCAGATCAACCTGAGCAAGGTTAATGACAAGAAACTAGGGGAATGTATAGGTCTCTGTAAAATCAGTGGAGAGAGGAAGCCACAGAAAGTGGTTGGCTGCAGCGTATAGTGCCTAAGGAGTAGGACAAAGAATCTCAGGC
This sequence comes from Pachyuromys duprasi, assembly GCA_028658305.1. Classification (NCBI taxonomy): domain Eukaryota; kingdom Metazoa; phylum Chordata; class Mammalia; order Rodentia; family Muridae; genus Pachyuromys; species Pachyuromys duprasi. The sequence goes on along the minus strand of CM053761.1, from coordinate 66,888,939 downwards.
CAAAGATGTCCTAGAGGAGTACTTCAAATGCAAGAAATGAATAACTAAAAATTTTAGCTCATAAAAAAAAACCAAACAAAATAAAAAACAGTTACAATGAAAGTAATGTCTAAGTAAGGAATAATAGCTTTAAGATAAGAGAATATTGCTACTTCTGGAAACTATTTTACTCCTTTTCTTCCCTTTCTTATTACATTGATTCACTTACCTGGTGTGTTTGTATGCAACTGAGTACCACTGTGTACATTGGAGACCAGAGAACCGCTTGCAGGAGTTGGTTTTCTCCTTTTGCCTTGTGAGTCCTGGGGACCAAACTCAGTCCTGGATATCAGGCTTAGCAGCAAGTGCCTTTCCCTGCTGAACCATCTCATGCTTACTTACTCATTCTAGTGCATACTCTCTCTCCCTTTCCTTTTCATTCCTACCCTCCTTCCCTCCTCCAATCCCTCTCCCTACCCCTTAAAACAGAGTTTCATGTAGCCTAGGTTGGCCTGAAACTTTATATACAGAGAAAGAGGACCTGGACTGATCCTCCTGCCTCCGCCTTCCTCTGTGCTGACAATACAATCCTGGAGTTATAGGTGAGAATCACTGTACCCTGGAGCCGAAAGCTAGGGCTTTGTGCATGTTATACAAGCACTTTACCAACTGAACTACATTCTTAGTGGAAACCATTTCTATTCCTTTTTTAAGCTATGTACTTTCTATTCATTGAAGCAATTCTTTTGTTACCCTCTTTTTGTGTAGTTTGGTTTTTATTTTAGTTTTTTTAACTTAATTTTTAAAAAATGTTTATGGATGTTTTGCTTGCATGTATGTCTGTGTTCATGCCTGATGCCTGCAGAAGCCGGAAGGTATTGGATCTTCTAGAACTGAAGTTACAGATGGTTCTGAGCTACCACATAGGTGCTAGGGATCAAACCTGGGTCCTCTGTAAGAGCAGTCAGTGGCCGTAACTGCTAAGCTATCTCTTCAACCCCCTGCCTCTGGTGTTTTGAAACAGAATATTACTATTTAGCTCAGTCTGTCTTGGAACTCACTCATATAGCTGGCCTAAATTCATGTCACCCTTCCTTTCTCAACTTCTCAAGTGTTTGGGTTATAGAAAGGAGTGGCCACATGCCACACTCAACTAAAACAAAATTCTTGAGCCCATGAGTTGCAATATTTTAATGTTATTTTTATGTTATTGTCTCTGAAGGTATACATTAGGGGGTGTCACTCATTTGAAATTAACAATTGGGACTTTCTGCTCCTCGCTGTTCCAGAGACAGCTGCATCTTTTCGTGCAGTGTCAGCCTTGTCCCGCAGACGCGATGGTAAAGGTCAGAGTGAATGGATTTGGTGGTATTGGATGCCTGGTTCCCAGGGCTGCCTGCATTTCTGGCAGAGTGGAGATTGTTGGCATCAATGACCCCTTCACTGACCTCAACTACATGGTCTACATGTTCCAGTATGACTCTACCCATGGCAAATTCAACGGCACAGTCAAGGCTGAGAGCAGGAAGCTTGTCATCAATGGGAAACCCATCACCATCTTCCAGGAGCGAGATCCCGCTAACATCAAATGGGGCGATGATGCTGGTGCTGAGTATGTTGTGGAGTTCACTGGTGTCTTCACCACCATGGAGAAGGCCAGGGCCCTCTCGAAGGGTGGGGTCCAGAAGGGTTATCATCTCTGCCCCTTCTGTCAACACCTCCATGTTTATGATGGGTGTGAACCATGAGAAATATGACAACTCACTCAAGATTGTCAGCCATGTTTCCTGCACCACCAACTCCTTCTCCCCCCTGACCAAGGTCATCCATGACAACTAAGGCATTGTGGAAGGACTCATGACCACAGACTATGTATCACTGCTATCTGGAAGACTGTGGATGCCCCCTCTGGAAAGTTGTGGCTTGATGGCAGTGGGGCTACCCAGAATATCATCCCTGCATCCACTGGTGCTGCCAAGGCTGTGGGCAAGATCATCCTAGAGCTGAATGGGAAGCTCACTGGCATGACCTTCCCATCCCCAACATGTCTGTCATGGATCTGACATGCCAACTACAGAAACCTACCAAGTATGATGACATCAAGAAGGTGGTGAAGCAGGCATCTGAGGGCCCACTAAAGGGCATGCTGGGCTACATGAGGACCAGGTTGTCTCCTGCGACTTCAATAGTGACTCCCACTCTTCCACCTTTGATACTGGTGCTGGCATTGCCCTCAAAGACAACTTGGTAAAGCTCATTTCTTGTTATGACAATGAACAAGGCTACAGCAACAGGGTGGTAGTCTTCATGGCCTACATGGCCTCTAAGGAATAAGAAGCCACCTACCCCAGCAAGGACATGAGAAGAAAAGGGAGGCCCTCGGCTGCTGAGGAGTCCTTGTTCCAACTCAGGCCCGGACACTGAGCATCTTCCTCACAGTTTCCATCCCAGACCCCCAGAATAGCAGGAGTGGGGGGCAGGGAGCCCTACTCTCTTGAATAACACCAATAAAGCTCACTGCACCCACACACACAAAAACAATTGTACCAAATGTGCCCACATATCTGTTTTGTAGCACTGTGGGCTAGTATACAGCTGTGTTTGAAAATGTAGCAGGTACAGTCCTGGTGGTGGGAAAATGATGGTTCAGGAGTCTTGGGGAGGCATCTGGACCCAGCAAGCTCCTGGCCATTTGGATTCGACCTAAGATTCTTGTGGGCTGAATTGCACATTACAGAACTAGAGACTCCCTCCATGGATTTTTGCCATGGCATGTGAGGCCCCAGGTGGTGCTTTAGGGAACCCCACACAGATCCCACACATTCCTTCATACTACCATTGTGTAGTTTAAAAAATTGATTAGTTCCCGGCAAGCAGAGGCAGGCAGATCTCTATAATTTCAGCCTCATCTACAGATTGAGTTTTTGGACGGCATAAAGAAAACCTGTTTTGATACTATTTCTGACATGAACTCAATGGCTGGCTCTTTGACCCTCCTCCCCAACCCCCTGTCCTCTCCCCCCCCCCCCCCCCCGAGGGAGAAGCAGCCTTGCTAGATCACAGAAGAGGACATTGCAGCCAGCCCTGAAGAGACAAGATAAGCTAGGGTCAGATGGAGGGGGAGGAGGTCCTCCCCTATCAGTGGACTTGGAAAGGGGCAGGGAGGAGATGAGGGAGGGATGGGGAGAGTGGGAGGGAATGAGGGAGGGGGCTGCGGCTGGGATACAAAGTACATAACCTGTGATCAATACAAAAATAAAATAAAAGAAACCTTTTTTGAAAAAAATGAATAGAATTTAAAGATTTATTTCTATTTTTTGTGCACGTAAGTGCACCTGTGTGTGCAGAGCCCCTGGAGGACCAAAGAGAGCACTGGGGCCTTTGGAGGTGCAGTCTCGGATGGCTGCAAGACTCCATGTGGGTCATGAGCCCTCTGACAAGAGGAGCGAGTGCTCCTGTGTGGATCTGTTTTAAACTGTGTGCGTGTGTATGTGCGTGTGTATGAGCATGTATACGTGCGTGCGTGCATGTGTGCATATCGGCATGTGTATGTGCATGCATGTGTTGTGTGTACATTGTGTGTGGAGTTCTCACAGAGGCCAGAAGTGTCAGACGGCTGGAGTTGGAATTACAGACAGTTGTGAGCCTCCTCATGTGGGTTCCGGGAGCAGAACCCAGGCCCTTTCCAAGAGCATACTTAACCACTAAACTATTTCCTGCCTTTGGCTTGGTTTCTCCCTGAGAGCTAGGGTCAGTTACAGACAGTATCAGGGCTCTGCCTTTGGGCTGGCTGAAGTCAGGTGCCAATGTGCCCAGGTAAGCCTCAACTTTCACCTGCATGGAATCCCTTGGTGCTGCGCTGTGGAGCAGCCTGTACTAGGTGAGTGCGGACTAAAGCTGCGGAGGCAGGCAGCAAGGGAGTGTGGCTCAGCTTGAATGGAAACCGGAAAAGCTATTCATTTAGACTCCTGAGGCCTGAAGCTGTGGGAGAAACAACAGCATGTATTGGTGACCCAGGTGGTCATCCAGTGTGTGATTTAACAGCATGCTCATAAGAGCAATAGCTGAGAAGTAAGTGACACAGGACCCCTAGTTCCAGGCAAGCCTGGACTGCAGAGTAGACTAAGGCTCAGAAAACCAAACCCAAACTTTTGTCTTCATTGGGTTCTCTCCAGTGCAGGGGTGGAACATGCCACAACTGAGTTTTCTGCTAACAGATCCACTAGCTGGGCAGCAATAGCTCACCATAAAGGCAGTGTTACAAGCCTTTTTCTGAGCTCATTCATCATCTACATCACTTTCTGGTAATATGTCTTTTCAAGTGTTTTGGTTGTTTCAATTGGATTTACTTTCTTATTTTTAAGCTTAAGGAAGAATTCTATAAAGAACATGTTTATATATGTATGTGAGCATGTGTATGTGGATATGTGTCTAGATATAAGTTGTTTTGGATGTTTAATTTGAAAACATTTTATCAATTTTTGGCTTATCTTTCATCCTTTTTAAATCATCTTTATTACGTGTATGTGTGTGCCGATGTGTGTGCCTTCCCCACTCCCGGTGTGTGTGTGTGTATCCGTGTGTGTGTGCCTGGTCTACAAAGAACAACTGTGGGAGTCAGTTTCTCCTTTCACTGGATGAGTTTTGGGATTGAACTCAGGTTGTCAGATTTGTCTGCAAGCACCTCACCCACTGTGCCATCTTGTTGGCCCTCTTTTCATTCCTGTAACAGAGTCTTTCCACAGAGAGGTTCATTTGATTTTGTTTTTTCCTTTGATAAAGAGTCACTGATTGTTTCCTCCTCTGGGTGAGACCTCGTCCAAATCCTCAGTTATGACGCTTCTATTCCAATTTATTACCATAATTTTACTGTTGCCATTTAAGTCCATGGCTCATTTTGAGTTAATAGTTATGGAAGATATGAAGTTTGCTTATTTATTCAGGTGGGTCTCATTCAGGCTGGCTACAAACTTCCAGTACAGCTTAGAATGACCTTGAATTCCAATTCTCCTCCTTCCCCTTGGCGTGCTTGGAAACAGGAGTAAGCCACCACGCCTCATAAAGACACGTGATGGCAGGCGTGGTGATGCAAGCCTGTGATCCCAGCACTCTGACAGGGAGAGGCCAGTAGATCTCTGTGAATTCATGGCCAGCCTGGTCTACAAAGTGAGTCTAGGACTCAGCGAAACTGTCTCAAAAAACCAAAAGAAAAGAAAAGAAAAGAAAATATCAGGACAGCCCAGGCTACACAGAAAAGCCCTGTCTCGAAAAACCAAAAATTCAAAAGACAAAAACAACAAATAAAGATATGTGATTTAAATCAAGGGAGGTCCACACTTGTAACCCAGTGTTAACCCCAGGGAGCCTGAAGCAGAAGAGTTGCCTCTAGTTTGAAGTCAGCCAGGCTACATAGTGAGTTCAGGTTCAGCCAAGGCCACAGTTCACAGAAACAAAGATTAAATGAACAAATAATGGCTCAGGTATTTTTTTAATTTAAAAAAAACCATTTTACATGTATAGATATATTGCCTGAATATATGTCTGTGAACTGTGTGTGTGCCTGGTGCCCTAGGAAGCCAAAAGAGGCCTCAGATCCTCTGAACATGGAGTTACAGCCAGTTACTAGCTGCCATGTGGGTGCTGGGAACAGAACTTGGGTCCTCTGGACGAGCAGCCCTGCTCTTAACTGCTGAGCTCTCTCTCTCTAGTCCTATTTCTTGTCTGTGATTATTCAATTACTTCAACAATGTTTGCTATAAACATTATCTTTCCTCCATTAGATTTATTTTGCTTTTTTGTTTTTCAAAAAGTTGGCGAAGCTTAGTGGGAGGATTTCTGATTCTGTCTGGCATATTGGTTAGAAGCATCTTTGGCAATCTCACTCTGTCTTCCTTGGGGCACCAATGCACAGACTGAGCATCCCTACTACAGAAATTACAACCAGGCTGGCCTTGAACTCACAGAGATCCACCTGCTTCTGCCTTCCTGAGTGCCGGGATTCGAGGCTTGAGCCTCCGTGCCTGGCAAATACAACCCTTTTTAAAAATGACACCACAAGTAAAAGACCCTGTGGTGGGCTACATCAAAACACAGATTACTAAAAGCCATGACATTGCCTGCATGTTCTCGAGACAGTTCATGATATATGTGCCAGTTCTGAGACATTCAGACGTGCTTCTGGTCCCACACATTTTGGAAAACAGGTGTCTGACCTGGTAAGTAAGCCTCGACATTAGGTGAGGAGAGTCTTTTCCATGCCTCCTTTCCCTTGTCTTTCAGTGTACATTTCAGAATCAGGATGTCTGTGTTCCCCTACACAATGCTCTTAAAGGACGTTGACAGACCCTTCGAAGGATAAATGATGTTTTTGCTATGCTGAGTTTTCCAATTAGTAAAATTTACTTCATTTGCATAAGTAGAGTTTTTATCTTCTTTTTTTTAAATCAATGCTTTGTAGCTTTTATATTTATCTATTTGCTTATATTTATTTGAAAACGTACAGACTCTTGCAGGGTACGGTGGCACACGTGTGTAATGCCAGCACTCAGGGAGGCAGAGGCAGGTGGATCTCTGTGGGTTCAAGAACAGCGTGGTCTATAAAGCAAGTCTAGAACAGCCAAGACTACACAGAGAAACTGTCTCAAAAACAAAAACAAAACAACAACAAGAAAAGGTACAGACTCCGAGACCACTCAAAAAGTACTTAGTAATCTCGGTAATTCTAGTCATTGTAGAGTTGAACTGTTGTCTTTCCTTCCTTCCTCTTTCCTTCCTTCCTCCTTCCCTCTTTCCTTCCTTCCCTCTTTCCTTCCTTCCCTCTTTCCTTCCTTCCTCCTTCCCTCTTTCCTTCCTTCCTCTTTCCCTCTTTCCTTCTTTCCCTCCTTCCTTCCCTCCTTCCTTTCTTCCTTTAGTCTTTCCTTCCTCCCTTCTTTTCTTCTTCCTTCTCCTGATCCTCACCTTATATTTTCTTTCTTCCCCAACTTCTCATTTCTCTCTCTTTCTTTGGACAGTGTCTGTGTGACCCAGCCTTGTCTCCTGCTTCTGTCTTCCCGGTGTTAGAATTGCGGGAATGCTCTACCACAGCAGGCTTTTTCTTTCTTTGTTTTTTTTTTGTTTTGGAGATAAGGTCTTTCTATGAAGCTTTGGCTGGCCTAGAATTTGATATATAGACCAGTCTGACCTCAAACTCCCAGAAGGCTTTTTTTTAAAGTATATAATTTAGTTTTTGTTAGTATACTTCTATAGACTTGTGTAACCAATACCACAATTTTAGAATAGTTTTAATACCTTGAAAGGAAAAGTCTTAGTTTTTAATGCCACCCCTCAATGGAATAAAGAATCTTCCATTCTTATTAGATCTAAGCAAACACTAATCTACTTTCTGTCTGAATTTGTCTACCCTGGATATTTCATATAAATAAAATAACATATTTATTTTAAACATATAACTGACTGCTTATCATTGTGCTTTTCAAAGTTCATTCATGTTATATGTATCAGCACTTTATTCCTTATCTTATTTTAGAGACAAGGTCTCATCTAGCCAGTTTAGCTTTAAACTCTCTTTTTAAAAATTAATTTAAATAATATCATAATAATTTTATCACATGTGCTTGATGTGTGTGAGTACATGCATGTGGAGGCTAGAAGAAAACTTTTGAGAGTCAGTTTTCTTCCGTTCTTTTCAAGACAGGATTTCATTACATGCACTCTGGCAGTCCTGGAACCCTGTAGACTAGGTTGGCCTTGAACTAAGGTGCTCCACCACTAACCACCAGGAATTAATTTTGTAGCCCAGACTAGCCTCCAATATATGTCAATGTTCTATCACCCTCTGGCAAGAGAATTGGTTTTCTTCTACCTGCTGTGAGATCCTGGGATCAGCTCTAGCCATCCGACTCATGAAGCAAGACAGGGTTTTTCTGGGCATTCTTGGCTGTCCTGGACTCACTTTGTAGATCAGGTTGGCCTCAAACTCACAGAGATCAGCCTGCCTCTGCCTCCCTGAGTGCTGAGATTACCGCCTGGCTGAAGCAAGCATTTTTATCCACTGACCCCCTAGCTGGCCAAGGCCTTAAACTCTGTCTAGTGGGGGATGCTCTTAAACTTCAAACTCTCCTGCCCCCATCTTCCACTGGAATTATACTTCATCAGGTGGCTTCTTCTTCTTCTTCTTCTTCTTCTTCTTCTCCTTCTTCTTCTTCTTTTACAAGTAAATAGTTTCCCACTATAAAGACACAAGGCATTTGGCTCATCCACCCGTCTGTTGATAAATGTTAAATGTTAACTTTTTTTTTTTATGTTGTTGGAAATGATGGTCCTTGGGTATCCATCTTCAAGGTAGAATGAGTCACTGGGTCAATGGTGTCTCTATAGCTAACTATTTGAGAAACTTCTAGGTCATGTTTCGAAAGTGGCAGCATCATTCTTGGTTCACAGCAGTGATCACAGAGACTTCTAAAATTAGAAAATAAGTGATGCAAGGCACGGTATTGCACGCCTTTAGTGTCAGCACTCGGGGTGCAGAGGTACATGAATCTTTAAGGCCAGTCTGGTCTGCAGCCAGTTCCAGGCCAAGCAGAGGTAGACAGAGAGCTGGGAGATGGCTCAGTCTAGGCCAGTGCTTGCATGACACCTTGAGCTGGAGTCACAGCAGCCATGTCTTTGTTTTAGTTTGTTTTTAACATCTTTTTTTTTCCCCAGTAGAAAAGAGGCATCCTGGAAAAGAGTTGTGGTCCTAATTTTGAATCTTCAAGAAAGAGGAAATTACCTCTTCACCTTTTATCAATACATGGGAACAGCCAACAGTACATGCTAGAGTTTTCTGGCAGGCACAATAGGCTTGTGGTTGCCAAATGTATGACCAAATTCTTTCAGGGAAGCCCTTTGAACCTGCAACTGGGTAGTACTCATTGAGCCTGGGTCCTCATCTTAGCAAAGTCTTCATCGTCTGTGGCCAAGGAGGCAGAACCGATACAGGAGTCTGTGGGGTCTGCCCCAATCCTCAATTAAAAGGCATTTTACGCAACATGCCTTCTTTTGAATCACAGCCAGGCTCATTGTTGGGCTGAGGTAACATTAATTATTTTTCCGCTTGTCCAATTCCATGAAAAAGATGTGAAAATGGCCTGTTTGTGAAAGAGTGCAGGCAGAGACTGTGAGCTGATTATGTCAAACCTAGTCAGAGCCTTCTGGGTGTGGAGGATTGTAATCAACAGAGCATGCCAGCATCTGGGACCATCTCAGGAGGAGCCCCAAGCTCCCCAGCGGAGACAGGCAGTCTGCCTTAACCCTTGCTGGCCTGAGTCCCATTGCCTTACTCTCATCTGTCACCCCATACGCAGTTAAGGGAAAACGATGAGGTGAAATTACCTTCATTAGACTGATTCCTTTCATTTTTCTTAAAAATTAAAAAAACAATTATGTGTTGGTGTTTGTGCACATGGGTGTATCTGTGGGTTTGTACACAAGTGTGATGGATACCAAAGAGGCCAGAAGAGAGCATCAGATCTCCTGGAGCTGGAGGTTCAGGTAATTGTGAGCTGCCAAATGTGGGTGCTGGGAACTAAGCTCCTTCCCCCTGCAAGAGCAGCACTGCAGAGCCACCTCGCCACCCTCTAATGGGCAGGAGCTCGTTCTATAACCCAGGAAGGCCTGAAGCCTGTGTCCTCCTTCCTCCTCTTCCTGTAATCCCAATGGTCTTACAGATACCTGCTACCATCCCCAGCTGGGTTTTTACCTTGATTCAGTAGCCACATCTGACAACCTGAATTTGAGTCCTGGAACTCACATGATAGAAAAACAGATTTCCTCAAGCTGTCCTCTGACCTCTTCAATTGTGCTATGGCACATACATACACGTACACACAGAGAGAATAAGTAAATGTAAAAAAGCCTTAAAGTCATAACAACTTAGAACATAATAAAAAATAAAGTGTATCACTATGCATGCTGTAGTTTAATGGACATTTCTTTTTAAAAAGACCCTTATCTTTAAAAACTCTTATACCAGGCTTTGTTAAGTAGCTCATGGTAGTTTTAAATTTATGAGCCTCCTGATTCTGCTTCCTGATTGCTAGGATATTGCACAAAGCTTGGAGTCACAGATATGTGCTATCATGCCTGACTTAATGTCTGTCTGTCTGTGTCTTGCCATTCCTTAGGCACAGAGTCTGATCCATACTTGTTATTCAAGTAATTTTAGTTAAATGTGTTATTTAGTAAGTTAAACAATCAAAAGTAATCTAACTAAAAGGTATGAGATAGCTTTAGATGTTTTACTATTTTGTGTATGATGTGAATGAGGGCACCAGCCACCTGCCAGACGGAGGTCCACCTTGTTTGAGGCAGAATCTCTCTTATTTGCTGCTATTCTGCATACTCCAAGCTAGGTGGTCTGAACATTGAAGGGGAATCCCCTACCATCTTTTGATTGTAGATGCACACCCTGTGTCTGGCTTTTCCCTGGGCTCCAGGAATCTGAACTCATTGTCAGGCTCAAACGTAATCCCAACCCTCAGGAAGCAAAGCAGGAGGAGACACAAATTCAAGTTCCAGGTCAGCCAGGACTGCACATCAAAAGCCTCTCACAAAAAGGTTAAAATGTTGTCTATAATCCCAGCACTCATGAGATGGAGCCAAGAGTACTGAGATCAAGATCATCCTTTGATATACTGAGAATTAGAGACCAGCCTGGGTTATGTAAGAGCCTATCTCAAAGTAGAGTGTAAGGAGGAGGGACAGGAAGTAACTCAGTGAGGGAGTGATGGCCTAGCATGTATGAGGCCCTCAATAATATACCACACACATAAAAGTTACACACACAGATAAACAGACACACATACCTTTGAAGCTCCAGGAATGGTGTTTATACCTGTAACCCTAGCACCTGACACATGAGAGGTTAAGATATGAAAATTGATTTTCCAAAAACCAAAATCCAATACAACATGCACCAATATGCTTTATTCTCCACATATACCACAAACTCATGCTTAGGGCAGGAGCAGTTAGCTGTGTGTGTTGTATGCTTCTGAAGCCATGCAGCTCTATTCATGGTTCCCAAGAAGCTTGTTCACCATTGGCTAATAGGACATGGAACAGAAATAGTTAAAGAACAATAAATAAAGTGTATAGTTCCTTCCTGTGTTGGGGGTGCTGTGGTTCTGGCTTCGGTGTATTTGTTTATGCGGATCCCTTTGCTTGCTTTTGAGAGATTAGCCATGTAGCCCAGGCTGGCTTCCAACCTGGTCTCCCAGCATCAAAAGCACTGGAGTTACCAGTGTGCAGCACTGCCCAGCATTCCTCATTTTTTTTTCTAGGTTTTTGGTTTGTCTTATCTTTTACGAGTAGTCAAGAGGGAAATTGTTGTGTGCTGAAGCCTCACTTTCTGTCTGGAACCACTCAGTCGAGAGTGAGGTGAGCACTTGTGCCCATTGCTTTCTACAGAGATCCTTCCTGTTGGACTCTGCTCTTCCTCCAGCCCCCAACCCCTATCCAGGAAGGACGCACACACACACACACACACACACACACGCACACACATACAGACACACAGACACACAGACACAGACACACACACAGACACACACACACACCATGCACACACACAGACACAGACACAGACACAGACACAGACACACACACACACACACACACACACACACACACGGCCCAGTTCTAGGGCCCAGTTCAAATGCCGCCTCTTCTTGGTGGTTTTTCGATGACCTCTTTTTGGCACTCAGCTGCATGTGGCTGCCATGACAACTGGCACATTTGTGAAAAGCAGGTGAGGGAAATGCTCTGAGGCTTCAAGTCAGAGCAGGCTGACACAAATCTCCTAGGACAGCTATGACTCTGTCACCTGTCAGGCGCTGGGTTTTCTCTCTTTGAAGACGCGGTGTTTTACAAAGGATCCTGGCATGGTGGCACATGCAGTGATCCCAGAGATTGGGAGATGGAGGCAGGAGGATCTGGAGTTCAAGGATAGTCCCTGCTGTGTAGTGAGTTCAAGGACAGCCTGGACAATGCTAAACCAGTTCAAAAAAATGCAAAGCAGATAGATAGATAGATAGATAGATAGATAGATAGATAGATAGATAGATAGATAGATAGATAGACGGATGGATGATAGATAGGTAGGTAGATAGATGGGTAAGTAGTGGGTACAGTGCACTGTCAGTCCTGGACAGGCCCAGCTTCCTCCCAGGCTCTGTGCTTTTCAAGAAGGACCTGCAGTTCATTAAACTCTGTTTGTGGTGCCTAGACCAGAGTTTGTTGCGTATTCCCCATGTATGTTCATCACATTAAACTAAACGGTGCAAACTAGACTTTACTGGTGATCTTTCATTTCCCATGAGTGTGTGTGTGCCTGAGAGTGTGTGCAGGTGTTCAAGGAGTCCAGGAAAGGGCACAGAATGCCCTGGAGTTGGAGTCCCAGTGGTTATGTGTGGCTCAGGAGCTGTCTGTGCACTGAATTGTTGAGCCGTCTCCCCAACCTGGTCAGAGTGTTTTCTCACAGCAACAGAATAAACCTACAAGAGCTAGACATTCAGCCTGTCCAAACCTGTTCAAAACACTTTTGAACTTTTTAATAAGGTTTCATTGAAAACATTCTTGAGAGCAGGTGTCCAGATTTATCTTGAGACAATTATCAAATATGAAAATACAAGCCATTCTGTATGTGGCCGTACATACCTGTATCCTAGAACACAGAAGGTGGGAGGATCCGGAGGTCAAGGATGGCCTTGGTTATGTTAACTCTAACTCAGAAAGTCTTTGTGAAGACTGGGTAATGTTCAGTTGGTAGAGTCTTGGCTAGCATACAGGAAGTTGGTTAATCTCCAACACCACATGCCTATAATCCCAGCACTTATTTTGGAGGCCAAAGTTGGGAGGGAGTTTGGGTGGGAGGAATTTTCAGGCTAGCTTAGGCTGTATAGTGAGACAGTCTCAAACACCAAATAAACAAATTGTTCACTTCTCCTAGTCAGTGGCTCTGCACTTAGCCTCTTTTGTTTCCCACATATCAGTTCCTACAATAAACCACCTTCCGCTGTGCACTGTAGCATATCTACACTGTATCTGTACAGGTAGGAGGAACAATGGTTCAAGGTCAGCCTTGATACATAGGCCAACCTGGGCTACCTGCGACCTTGACTCAAAAACAAACGAAAACTTTGAAAATTAAATTGCCTTTGTTCGGAAGGCAAGTGAGAATGTCTCTCTCAGTGTGTACCCCAGGCTGGCTTACACCACGATGAACTCAGCCCAGTTTATCTTTTCCTTTTCTTCCTTCCTTTCTTCCTTCCTTCCTTTCTTTCTTTCTTTCTTTTTCTTTTCTTTTTTTTTTTTTTTTTTTTGCTTCTGTTTTGCTTGGGCATTTGATGTCCTATTTAAAAAAAATCACCGTTTAACCCAAGGTCATGAACATTTATAGCTTTATTTTTTTAAAAAGATTTATTTATTTATTATGTATACAATGTTCTGTCTGCATGTATACCTGCAGCCAGAAGAGGGCACCAGATCTCATTCTAGATGGTCGTGAGCTACCATGTGGTTGCTGGGAATTGAACTCAGGACCTTCAGCCAGTGCCCTTAACCTCTGAGCCACCTCTCCAGCCCAGCTTTATTTTTTTAAGTTCTATAAAAGTCTATAAGTTATATGTTTATTTGTTTATTTTTGGTTTTCTTGAGATAGTGTCTCTGTGTGTGGCCCTGGTTGTACTGATACTTCCTTTGTAGACCATCTGGCCTCAAACTCAGAGATCCACCTGCCTCTGCCTCCCAAGTGCTGGGATTAATGGCATGTGCCACCACTGCTGGCTATTTTTTAATTTTAATAATTATCTATCTATCTATCTATCTATCTATCTACCTACCTACCTACCTACCTACCTACCTACCTACCTACCTACCTAGGGGTGTGTGCCCATGCCGTGTGCCTGTGTGAAGGCCAGAGAACAACTTCAGAACGTTGCTTTTCTTACCCTGTGTAGGGCCCAGGGATGGTGAGCAGGTCCTTGGGTCTGCTGGTGAGCATTTTCTCACACAGCCTGTAGTTCTAGCTTTTCTATTTACGTGTCCCACCTTATGTTACCAAGCTATATTTCCCAGACTTCTTTGACCCATTTGAAGTTAGCCTTTTGCACATGGTGTGAGGTAAGGGCTTGAATCCTTGTTTGTGTACAGAGATATCCAGACTATCAGTGCTTTCCCCTTTAACCAGATTTGGCAGCTCACCTCAGACCTCCACATGTTTGTTTATTCCTTGTCAGATAGGATGGAGCGATTTCTTACATCTGACAACTAGACAGTCATATTTGTGAATTAAAGCAGAATCTGAAAAAATTGAAGATTTTTCCAATTTAAAGGCTAAGCTGGCAACAACAGCAAAGACTTCCTAGGCAATGCATATTTTTCATTTCAGGTAAGTTAGCTGCAGAGCTCTGTAAGAGAGGCCTCACTCCTGAAGGATCTGACCTACTCAAAAATACCATTTTTCTTTGATTACCTCATACCAAAAATAGCTTCTGAAAGCTGGACTCACTTGATTTAAACTCAGCCTCACACAGTGACAAATAGCTCACACATTCCAACTAAAGTTGTCAGTTAACCTAAATATCCTCAGGACTTAGGCTAAGCATGGTGGTGCGTGCCTTTACTTCCAATACCAGTAGGCAGAGACAGGGTCTCACTGTAGCCTTGGCTGGCCTGCAATGCCTTCAGTAGATCAGGCTGGACTTGAACTCAAAGCAATCCACTAGTCTCTGCCTCCCAAGTGCTGAGGTCAAAGGTGCTTGGCAGCACTTCCGGCTTAAAAACAAAACTTTCGGTGAAGGGTCTCAGCTATGAGAGTGTAGTGTCTGGTATACAGAATAACAAGAAGATTCCTTCCTAGAAGATGAAAAGAAGTGGGCAGAGGGCTAGCGAGATAACTCAGGTCACAATAACTTCTGAACAAGCAGGAGAATCTGAGGAGTGGTTCCCCCCTACCCCCCCCCCCCGTCAATGCTGGGTGGGGCAGCAGCCCACCTGTAACCTCAGCCCCAGGAAGGCAGAGACGTGGTGCTCTGAAACAAGGGCTAGCTAGTCCAGATGTGTCAGCAAGTTCAGGAGTCAATTGAGAGAGCCCATCAACGAAAAACAAGACGAAGAATAATGGAGAAAGATTCCTAATGTATCCACCTGTATCTGTGCAAGCGAAACAGAGCACACCTGTGCATCTTTACACACTTAAGAGAGAATACACACAGGCATCACATCACACACACATGAAGAAGAAACAAAAAAAGAAGAAAGATTTTATCCATTCAAGTGCAGAAACTTAGCAGGGTCAGCAAACAGGACCTGGCACACCTCACCCATGACCTTGTCCCTCCTACTGAGCTCAGAGAGGCCCTTGCAGTCTGATTGAGTTCTGAACTCCAGGCAGACCAACTTCTGCATCAAAGTGGAGAAGGAAAAAGAAAGAGGGTGATTTGCCTAACCTTCACCAGGTGAAAACGACATCCCAAAATAATGTCAAGTTATGAGATTGCATAGGTCTCTCTGAGATATAAGCCCTATGTGAATGCAAACATATTAAAATCTGAAGGTTTTTATATTTATTTAGTTTTTAAAAACCCTTTTCAGCCATGCAGTGGTGGTGCACACCTTTAATCCCAGCACTCTGGAGGCAGAGGCAAGCGGATCTCTGTGAGGCCAGCCTGGTCTACAGAACAAGTTCCAGGACAGCCAGGGCTACACAGAGAAACCCTGCCTCGAACCCCACTTCCCCCTAAAAACAAACAAACAAAACAACAACAAAAAACAAACTTTACATTTTTCTCTTTTCATTCTCTCTCTCTCTCTCTCGTGTGTGTGTGTGTGTATGTGTGTGTGTGTGTGTGTTCGCACGTGTGCACATGCATGCCGTGGTGCTCATGTAGAGGTCAGAAGATAACGTGTAAGAGTCAGTTCTCTTCTTCTGTCGTGTGGCCCCAACTCAAGCCCTTGGTTTGGAGACAAATGTCTTTATCTGCTAAGCCATCTTAATACCCTCCATTTAGTTAGATTTTTTTTTGCTTAAATTGGCTTAAAGTAGGAATTTCAGAATTTGAATTTCCATGTTTAAGTGAGTAATGTTTCAGATTTGTTCATGATATGCTGTCTTTATTAAAGGACACTTAGTTTGGCTTGTGGTTTTGTTTTGATTTTTGGGGTGTATGTGTATGTGTGTGGTATTTACTTATGTGCTAATGTATTTCTCATTTCTCCCTTCTTTTTTTCTGTCCTTCATATCTTTCTCTTCTTCTTTCTTTCCTTTTTTGTTTTTTGGAGACAGGATTTCCTTAGGTAGCCCAAGGCTGGCCTGGAACTTGTCATGTAGCCTAAGATGGCCTCTGCCAAAGATCCTCCTGCCTCAGACTATGAAGTATGCAACATGTCCAGAGGCTATTATTATTATTATTATTATTGGTTGATTGATTTGGGGAAGGGCATGAATGTATGCTGACCATGGTGTAAAGATCCTAGGTTGCTGTGGGAGTAGGTTCTGTTTTTGCCATGTGGCTTGATGGCAAGGTCCTTTGCCTTTTGAGTTGCCTCACTGTCATCTGTGCTTTTAAAGAGAATATGTTTAAGGCCAGGCATAGAGGCACGGAGGACTGTGCAAGTTCAAGGCCAGCCTGGACTATATATCAAGTTCCAGGACAGTCATAGTTAGACTTTCTCTGGAAAAATAATAAATAAATAAATAAATAAATAAATAAATAAATAAATAAGAAAGGAAGAAAGAAAGAAAGAAAGAAAGAAAGAGAGCAACACACACAAGGAGGAGTGTACTCATTTATCACATCACATAACAAATATCCAATGAGTCCCTCTGTTTGAGGTTCTCTGGAATCTTCTTCCACTAGAAGTGTGGATATTTTCAGCCTCAGACTTTTGCCTGCCAAAGAATGGCTGGGATCCTCAGCCAAGGAGGGCAGAAAGCCAACATAGCAGTGCCTTGGCGACCAGAGTGCCATCACCCACAGTGGCAGCAAAGACCGAACCGAGTGGAGATCCGCACAGGCATCCTCACTCTCTGGGCAGGAGCTGTTGGACAGGCCTGTCACGCTTCTGCAGGCTGCAGTTTGTCCAGGGTGCCAGTGATGGGAAGTGCCAGCTAGCATGGAATGAGGGGGAGCCCAGGTGCCAATTAAGTGGGAGATAAATAGCCATTACCAAGGAGGCCTGACAACTGCAGGAGACCACAACCTAGTCACCAGCAACTGCTTATTTTCCCATTGATCCTCAGTGGGCTGGGGCTGTGCCTTCTGCAGCTCCCCAAATAACAGGCTCGCAAAGCCGGGTGCTAAGAGGTGGCATCTGAGGAGAATCCGCTTGGGTCTTCCTGTCTGTTTCATCTTAAGGCCTGCCGGGAGAAGAGATAATTATGGGTCTGAGGTGGTGTTCAATCACAGACAATGGGGGGATCAACGCTTGCCTCTCTGCAATCAGAGGAAAAATGTGAAAGGTTTCAGTTTAGAAGGATACCAGCATTTCCCACAGGTTTCACTTGGATGCAAAAGGAAAGAGAGAGCCTGGGGAGAGAGGGAGGGAGGAAGGAAGGAAGGAAGAAAGGGAAGGAGGAAGGGAGGGAGAGAAGGAGGGAAGGAGAAGTATGAAGCTTTAACGGAGGTAATTGACTTGGACAGCACTAAATAGACTTTGATTATCTCTTACCACTCACTCTTTTCTACTTGTGGCATCACAGGTCAGCAATCCATCTTTGTTTATTCTTACTTTATATGTTTGGGTATTTTGCCTGCATCTTTGTCTTTGCACTGCATGCATGCACTGCCTGCAGAAGCCAGAGAGGCATGAAATTATAGAGATGGTTGTGAGCCTTCATGTGGGTGCTAGAAACGGAACTCAGGTCCTCTGTAAGAGCAGCCAGTGCTCTTAATCACCGAGTCATCTCTTCAGCCCCTTGAGTCTCACTTTTTCACCAACCACAAAACCTCATACAATAGTGCCAATGAATTTGTCCCCTTTGGGAAACACTGTCTATGATTTCACACATACTCAGCAAGCCTTGTACTACTGGGCAATACCACCAGTCTCCTTGTTTCTCTTGTCAGTTAAAAAAGTCTGTTTATTTGTGCATATACATTTACTTATTGTGCATAGCTGCATGCATGCCATGGCACATGTGCGGACATCAGAGAACAACTTGGGAGGAGTCTGTCCCCTTCTTCTACCAGGTGGACTCTGTCAAATTCAGGTGATATGGCTGGTCATACCTTACCCACTGAGCCCTCCCACCAGCCCCTGTTACTTTTAAAAATTAATTATTGAGACTGTGTCTCACTAAATACCCATATAGGCTTCAAATTTGTGACACTCCCACCTCTGGCTGCCGAATGTCGGGATTACTGGCATGTGTCACCACACGCAATCTTTGCTTTGTTTTTACAGCAAGCACACATTGCTTTTACAATCATTTTAAGAAACCAATAAAGATTTGGAGCAGTAAGAGGGAGGGACAGGGGTGGGAAGCCAGATGAATAAAACTAAGCCAGAAAAGTGCCATCACACCAACTCTTTTTATTTTTTTCAGCTTTATTAAGGTATAATTGTCAAAATTGTACATGCTTAAGGTATACAAGGTGATGTTTTACTATATGTATTCATTGTGAAATGATAACTACATTCAAACTAATTAGTGTGCCCATCACCTCATATAGGTACTTTTGTGTAGTAAGAACAGACAAGTTCTTTCTTACATGGTTGTGCTTTTCTTGATGCCCCTTCTTCTTCTTCTTCTTCTTCTTCTTCTTCTTCTTCTTTTGATGCAGAGTCTCATATACTGTAGGTCTGCCTCAAGCTTCTATGTAGCTGAAGCTGGCTTTGAACTTCTGATTTTCTTGCCTCCACTTTTTGAGTGCGAGGTTGTAGATATGTGCCACAATGCGCATTCACTGAGTGCTGGGAACTGAACCCAGGGCTTCATGAGGCAAACACTCTGCCTGCTGGGCCATACATCCCCAGTTCAGGCCCTTTAACATTTAGGACAAAGCAGCTTACTATAACATTTATATGAGTTGTTTTATGGACATATGGTTTTAATTAAAATTGGATGTCATAGACAGGATTATTTATAATATATAAGAAATTAAACTGAGCCCCGTGTGGTGGTGCTCGCCTTTGATCCCATCATTCAGGGAGGCAGAGGCAGACAGATTGCTGTGAGTTCAAGGCCAGGGCTGCTCTACAAGAGTGAGTCCAGGACAGCCAAGGCTACACAGAGAAACACGGCCTTAGAAATGAAACAAAACAACAACACAAAAAAGAAATCAAACTGGCCATGGTAAAGGCATGGTTACATACCTTTAATTCTAGCACTTGGGAGTCAGATCTTTGTGAGTTTGAGGCCAGCCTGGTTATGCAGTGAGTTTCAGGACAGCCAGGGCTACATAAGGAGACTCTGTGCTGCCCATCCTCAAATGAATGAGGAGATAGATAGATAGATAGATAGATAGATAGATAGATAGATAGATAGATAGATAGACAGATGGACAGACAGATAGATGGACGAGTGGGGTTGGAGAGCTGGCTAGTGTTAATTGCACTGGTTATACTCTTGCAGAGTCTTAGGTTTGATTCCTAGCTGATCACAACCATACTTAATTCCAGTTAAGTATATATATATGTGTGTGTGTGTGTGTGTGCGTATTTTTTGTTTTAGAAGAAGGCAGGGAAGCTCAGCATGGTGGTACATACCTGAAATTCTAGCACATGGGAGTGTATGGAAAGAGGACTGAGGATTCCAGACTAACCTGGGTACATAGATCTTGTATCAAAACACGTCCCCAAACAAAGAAGGTATTGGATTCATTTGGCAATGTTCATTTAAAAGATTTTTGTCTGGACTGGAGAGACAGCTCGGCCATTAAAGGCTATATTCTGGGGATTGCAGAGGTGGCTCAGCAGCTAAGGGTGAGCACTGTTCTTGCAGAGGGCCTTAGAGCAGTCTCCACCAAACACGTCAGCTGGCTCACAACTCCCTGTAACTCCAGGTCTAAGCATCCATTGGCTCAGACTTCTCAGGGTACCTGTACTCAAATGTACAGACAGACACATACATACTTAAAAATAATAAAAGAAGGAATATTTTTAAAGGTTTCCCTTTCCATTGAGTTGACTGGTCACTTCAGTTACAAATGTATTGACCACATACGAGTCAGTTTCTGGGCTCTCACTGTCATGTTTGAAAGAATAGCCACATTAATGCCAACAAGGCTTCTCACCTATGGCTGTAACATATTTAGGTTTTTAAAGTTTTTTTCTCTCTTTCTCAGATGGGGGTGGAGAAATGGCTTAGCAGCTGAGAATAAGCTTGTTGGATATATTGGAAACTATTCATAAGACATTTGTCTAAATATATAGGATTTGTAAGTAAAAACTACCTTTTTGCACTGCATGTGAATTGGTATAAAATTTCTCAGAACCTTCTCTTTGGAGATTTCATAGTTGTGCTGGCTGGTTTTATGTGAACTTGACACAAGCTAAGGTCACTGGAGAAGGGCAAGGAACCTCAACTAAGGAAATGCCTTCACAAGATTAGGCTGTAGGGCCCAGCAGCAATGTCAAACATCTTTAATATCAGCACTTGGGGAGGCAGAGGCAGGTGGATCTCTGAGTTTGAAGCCAGCCTGGTCAACAGAGAGAAAGAGTTCCAGGTGACTAAAATTTTGTGAAGCATCCCTCTTATCTATCTATCTATCTATCTATCTATCTATCTATCTATCTATCTATCTATCTATCTATCATCTCTCTATCTACCTACCTAACTGCCTATCCTCTAACTATTGTGAGACAGTATCTCTCTACGTAGCCCTTGCTGGCTAAGAACTTACAGAGATCTGCTTGCATCTGACTTCCAAGTTATGGGATTAAAGATGTGTGCCACCACACTCTGCTTATCCCTTATTTACAAAACAAAACAAAACAAAAACTTTAAAACAAAATCACATAATCAGTGATTTCTATGGCTCTCCACAGACTCTCTGGAAACATAGATATGCCCTGTGCTAGGGCATGGACAACAGGTCCTTCAAACCTGCCACCCAGTGAAGCCAGCAAGGGTGAAGTAGTGAGAATAGTCCAGCATAGAAAGAACTGCAGGGGCTGCAGACACGGCTCAGCAGTAAGAACTCACACTGCTCTTGCAAAGGACCAGAGTTCAGTTCCTAGTAACCATGACCAGTGGCTTACACCTACTTGAACTCTAGCCTCGGGGGATCCAATGTCCTGTTCTGGCCTCCTCAGGCACCTGCACATATCCTGACACAGACACACATATATACACATAATTAAAAAAATAAAAGAACATTTTAAATAAAAAAAAAGGCTAGAGAGACGGCTCAGCAGTTAAGAGCAGCTCATTCTTCCAGAAGACCTAGTTTCAGTTCTCAGCACCCACACCAAGGCTCACCACAGTCTGTAACTCCAGCTGCATGTGCACCTGATGCCCTCTTCTGGCCTCCATGGGCACTGCATGAATATAGCACATACACATAGAGGCAGGCAGAACACCGACACATATGAATTTTAAAAGTCAAATGAAAGCTGAACAGCGGAGCCACACTTTAAGCTTTAATCCCAGCATGCAGGAGGCAGAAGCAGGAGGATCTTTGAGTCTGAAGGCATTTACAGACGGAGTTCCAGGACAGCCACAGCTACACACGGAAACCCTGTCTCAGAAAACAAAACAAAAAATCAAATTAAATTAAAGTGCCACGCTTGCTGACTCCCTGACCACCCTAACATAATAGCAGGAATTATTCGGTACCAGGAAGTTTCTTTCCTGCGCAGCATGGCCCTCAGGATCAGTCCCTCCCCTCAACACCTGCCACTCCTACTTCTGGCCCCTCCCCTCCAGCCCACCACCACCTCCACCCGTGTTCTGCACTGTTTCTTCTCCAAATTATCAGCTTATCCAGTGGGCAAAAGGTATTTGGTCCTATCCAGTCCCTCTCAGTTTGTGGTAGGACTAATTTGTTAATGGGCTCCAGAGGAAAGCGCTTAATGTTTCTTCTAATTGGATGTGACTGTCTGTTTCAGAACTGCGGCCGCTGGCCAGTGTTCACTACCCTGGAGGCTGGTTAATAAGCTTCTGCCCCAGCCCCTGGGTCTCGACCAGGACCATCTGCAGTAATGAACTTGGAAGGCTCTGTTGTAGACTGAGGTTGGAGAGCAGTGAAAGAAAGAGAACGCAAGTTCAGCTCTTGTCAGTGAGTTCAGTTATGGCTTCTGTCAGCTGGACAAAGAACTTCAGAAAAGCTGGGCACAATGGGTGGAACCCAGGAGGCAAAGCCATGCTGACATTCCTCCAGGGTTGACATCTCTAGGAGGGGCTCAGTGATGCGCTAAGCTCTCAGCGACATGTGAGAACGGCAGCTGGGGTCGCCCTGACTGTGGGGTCATGGTGCATCACAGATCTGAAAGTACAAGCTTCCAACTACAGGCTTTGTTTTGCTTCACAGGGTTTTGCTATATGTGTCAGGCTGACCTCGAACTCACAGTAATCCTCCTGTCTCAGCCTCCCAACTGCTGGAAATGCAAGCATGAGCTTCTCTAGGCCTCTCATGCTTCATTCAAATCCTCACCACACAGCCTGATAGATAGACAGGGACCACTGCACACTCTCACCATCGTCATTAGTTTTCTAGGGTGAGATGTTAGAACAAACTTCCAAGTATACTGCTAAAAGCCATCCCAAAAGCATACTGTAAAAACTGCTTAAGGGAGTGATGAAGGGATGGCTCATGGGTTAAGAGCACTCCCTACCTGGATTTGAGTTCTAGCACCCACATGGTGGTTCACAACAACCACACCTCCCTTTCTATGGGATTCGCAGCCCTTTTCTGACATCCTAGGGCACTGGCCAGGCACTGGTGCATGCACATACATGAAGGCACAGCATTCATACACATAAAAGCAAAGCAACCTCTTTAAGGGTTAGGGGATGGCTCAGTGGATAAAGTGCTTGCGGTGCAAGCCTGAGGACTGAGTTCAGTCTCTAGAGTAGGCACCTAGCTGCATTTCCACTGTGGCGAAGGGGGGGGGACCTGAGTTCAGTCTTCAGAGTAGGCACCTAGCTGTATTTCCACTGTGGCGGGGGCGGGGGTAAGGGGGCGTGGAAACATTGCGTCTGAGGGCTCATTGACCAACCGATCTGGGTGAAAAGGCAAGCTTCAAGTTCAGTCTCAAAACTATGGTAAAACTGCATACATATAACACACATACACACCTCAAACCCTTCTTGAAACACAGTGTAAACCAGGCATAGTGCTGCTTTGATCCTAGCACAGGGGAGGCAGCAACAGACAGATGTTTGTGAGTTTGAGGCCAGCTTATTTACACAGCAAGTTCCAGGCCAGCCAAGACTACATAAAGACTCTCTCTCTCTCTCTCTGTGTGTGTGTATGCATATACATATATGTGTGTGTATGCATATATGTGTATGTATGAATGTATATGTGTGTGTGTATATATAAATATGTTGAGTGTAGTGACATAGTACTATCATCCTAGCACTTAGAAGTTTGAGGCTAAAAGATCATCCTGATTTTAAGGTCAGCTTGGACCCTGTGGGGCTGTAGAAAAGGCTCAGTGGGATTAAGAACACTGTCTACTCTTCTAAAGAACCCAGCTTCGATTCCCAGCATGCACATGGCAGCTTACAACTATGCTCACAACTGTCTGTAACTCCAGTTCCAAGGATCTGACACCTTTACATTAATGCACACAAAATAAATAAGTTATTAAAAAAAAAAGCAAGACCCTGTGTAGTATGGTAGCACAGGCCCCTGTTTTTGTCAGTTTGAGCTTTGTATCATTGGGACACACAGTATCCCAATGTATACACTGGCCTGGCTTCTTTTCTGATGTGATGATGGAAGGCTGAACCTGAAGCTTAATTGAGCATGCCACAACTGAGCTACATGACCATGTCTGGCTGGTGCTTTTTATCTTGAGACAGTCTTTAGTAGACCATGCTGGTCTTGTGTCTCCTAAGGGCTGGGAATGCATGTGTGCACCACCATGCCTGGCTCACCTGGTTTCTTTTTCAGCATTGTGAGATGCACAAAGTTCTTGCACATGGCTGTAGTTGGTTTCTCTTTGTCATGAAGTACTCTTTCATACAGAGACAATATGTACACTGCATTCAATTGCTGGATGATTTTGTGTTTTGTATATGATTTTGTTGTTGTTACTGTTTGTCTTAGTGTTTGATTGCTGTGAAGAGACATCATGACCAGAACAACTCTTACAAAGGAAAGCATGTAATTGGGGCTGGCTTACAGCTTCAGAGGTTTAGTCCATTATCATGTTGAGGAGAAAGGCAGCATGCAGATAGACATAGTGCTGAAGAAGTAGCTGAGACTTCTACATCTGGATTCGCAGGCAGCAGGAAGAGAGAGAGAGACATGGGGGCTGGCTTGGGGTTTTGAAAAAGCCCACCTCCAGTGACACACTTCTTCCAACAAGGCCACACCTCCTAATTCTTCTCAAGTAGTGCCACTCTCTCATGACCAAGCATTCAAATATATGAGCCTATGGGGGCCATTCGTATTCAAACTACCACAGTGTTGTTGTTGTTGTTGTTGTTGTTGTGTGTGTGTGTGTGCATTACGGTGGGGAGAGGAGGAGGCGGGGAGACACATGTACCACAGCGTGCGTGTAGAGGTCAAATGGAGTTAGTTTTCTCCTTCCACCTGGGCGTAGGGCCTGGGGATTGAAGGTCTCTAGGATTCTCATGTATCCCAGGCTAGCCTCATTCTCACCATGTAGCTGAGGGACCTTGAATTCCTAATCTCCTTGCCTCCACCTCCCAAGTGCTACGATAACAGGTAAAAGCCAACGCACCCAGCTTATTTCTAGAGATTGTACATGGATATGACCAACAGTGTCCATGTATCTCCAGAAAATTTAACTAGGAGAGAAATTGCTGACTGAGGCACATCTAGGCTGGGTAGTTTTATGTTAACGTAACACAAGCTAGAGTCATCTGAGATGAGGGAGCCTCAATTGAAAAATTGCCTCAATAAGATCCAGTTTTAGGCAAGTCTATAGAACATTTTTGTAATTAGTGATTGATTGTATGTGGTTCCATCCTGGGCTGGTGGTCCTGGGTTCTATAAGAAAGCAGGCTGAGAAAGCCATGGGGAACAAGTCAGTAAGCGGCATTCCTCCATGGCCTCTGCATCAGCTCCTGACTCCAAGTACTTTCCCTAATTCAGTTCCTGCCCTCACTGACTTTTTTTTTTTTTTTATGATGAATTGTTATATAAAGGTGTACGTAAAATAAACCCTTTCTTTCCCCATTTGCTTTTGGTCATGGTGTTTCATTACAGCAATAGTACTTAACTAAAACAGTATCCATGACAGATTTTTACAAGAGTAGTTGCTGAATCATTACAGACAATGTAAGCCTGTGTGTAACCAAACTCCAAAATGTTGCTAAGGACCTTAACCCTCTGCTATTCATGACCTTCTGTACTGCATGTCAACTTGAAACAAGCTCAGTTGGGAAAATGTCCAACTAAACTGGACTGTGGGCAAGCTGGCGGTATATTTTCTTGACTGATAATTGGTGTGGGAGGGTGCAGTGCACAGCACATGGTTCCATACCAGGCATGATTCTGAATGCTGTAAGAAAGCCGGCTGAGCAAGCCATGAGAAACAGGACAATAAGCAGCACTCCTCCGTGATGTCTGCATCAGTTCCTGTCTTCAGGTTCCTGTCCCAAGTTCCTGACTTCTCTCTGTGATTGAGTGTCACCTGAGAGTTATAAAATGAAATAACAAACCCTTTCTTCCGCAAGCTGCTTTCGGTCTTAATGTTTTATCACAGCGATAGAAATCCTAAGACAGTCTGTGTCACCAACAGAGTATGCTAAAACTGTGACTTCTGGAGCTAGATTATAAACATTACTGTAGTTTTCCCCCTAGGCTCTCATGCCACTCCTTGGGGGAAGCCAGCTGCCATGTCATGAGGACGCCCAAGCAGTGCAAGAGACTCGGGTGAAAAGGAGTAAGGTCTCTAGCCAGTAGGAATGAGCCATCCTAAAAGGACATAACCTGGGCAAGCCTGCAACGACCTTACAGACAGCAGCTTCATGACAGACCTCGGATAGCAGCCTCATGACAGAACTTTGGCCAGGGTAACCGAGCAGCCCCTGGATTTATGGATTCTCCAAACCTACCTGAGATAAGAAATGCTCCATGCAAGCTGTCATGTTTAGGAATAGCTTCATATGCAGCAATAGACATTTTGAGTTTTCTCAAACGGCTGAGGCAAGAATGCAAAGCATTCCTAATACCGGGTGTTTAGTAATAAGCTGCAGTATGTATTTATCCTCCCCTCTTAGGTGACTCTAAAATTAAAATAGAACTTATCATCACGTTGACTTTCCATTCCTTGTCTTCCTTCCTCTCTGTCTCTCAAATGCCCAAAATTCCAGAGGTAAAATCCGGACACCGCCACCTGTGATTAGTGGAACTCTCAGCCTTCATCACAGAAGTTTCATTTCAGTAAACAAGGGGTTAATACAGAGATCTGCCATTGGGCAAAGCACAAAGAGTAAGTGGCTCTGGAGTGCACAGCCAGAAACATGAAACATGAAGCAACTTCTCTGTGCCTCAAGGCTCAACATGGAACATCAAGAAATAACATGGAAGATGGGGAGATTGTAAGAGGCAGGACTGCTGAGGAGTAATATCCTCTGGATATGATGGGATGGTGGTACCCATGAACTCAACCTGTGCTTGCCTGTCAACACTTCGTCTGGGGTCAGGGAGGGACTCCATAGGTCCACCCTTAGCTGAGGAGCTATTGGCAGTTCTTGGCTGCTGGGAGAGGGAACTTTGGTGTTCTTCAGCGGTCTGGCCTCTGGCAGATTGTTCACACTCAGAAGACAACCCCACCCTCATGGGAATACAGGTGATACACTTAGAAGGTATCTTATTTTTCTATTACTGTGATAAAGCAGCAGGACCAAGGTACTTTATGGAAGAAAGGGTTTATTTGGGGGCTTATGTTTCCAAGATGGCGGGGTCTGCATGAAGGCCGAGTGGAGGCCTGAGAGCAAGAACAGTTAAGAGCTCACATCTGGAACTGTACATGGGAGCGAAGAGAATCACTAGAAACGGCACTAGACTTTTGAAACCTCCCAGTCCACTGGTGACACACTTCTTCCATCAAGGCCACATCTCCAAAGCCTCCCCAAACATGTCTGTCAACTATGGACCACGTATTCAAATGCCTGAGACTTAATGGGGACATCTCATTCAAATCACCACAGTAGGTTATAAAAAAAAAGGTAAATAAATGGCTAAAGAGATGATTTAGCAGTATACTGGCTGCTCCTCCAGAAGACCTGGGTTTGATTCTCCAGCACCCATATGGCAGCTCACAAACTGTCCGTAACTCCAGGTGCCGTGACCCATAGCTCTCTGCTGGCCTCCTCCGGCATCGAGCACGCACATGATGCAACAGCATACATGCAAACAAAATACCCATACATGTTTTTAAAAAGAAGAAATCACAGAGGTGAGAGAGGATGCGGGGAGGAGGGACCTGGGAAGAGGAGGAGGGAGAAATAAGGGATGGTTTGGGCCACAATAAAGCACCTGTGTGTGTTAAATTATTAAGCGCTAGCATTTTTAAAGAGCCCATTCCCACTCCTCTTCTTCCCTCGGGCTCCCCCTTTCATTTGTCTCCCCCACTCCCTTTTGCATTTCCTTTATTTTCCTCTTCTCTCTCATTCATTCCCCTTATCCATTTATTCTCCTGATTCTTTTTCGAATCTCCACATCTCATTTTCTTATCTCCTCTCCCCAGGAAAGACAAGCAAGGTCCCCTGTGCCGGAAGGCGCCTGAGCGAAGCACACAGCTTGTCTTACCACTGTGTTTTCCATGCACATGTTAGACTAGTTTGTGCCCTCCATCAGCTTCAGGTCAGATAACGGGATCTCTGGCTGTAGCCAGCACCCAAGGGCCAACTCCAGCTTCAGACACTAGCAGCTGCTGGGAGGGAGGTGGGCCTTGGTGAATTTAGGAAGGTAATGCTTCTTCAGCAGGGCTGTAATCTACAGGAATCTCCTCCAATTTACCAGTTCACATCAGGGGTAAAGAAGGCTTTGTTTGTTTAACGTTTCTTTTCTTTTTTTTTCCCCTTTTTTTCTTCCTTTCTCTCTCTCTCTTTCTTTCTTTCCTTTGAGACAGGGTTTCTCTGTGCTGCCCTGGAGCTCTGTCTGTAGACCAAGCTGGCCTCAAACTCAGAGATGCACTTGCCTCTGCCTCCCAAGTGCTGGATTAAAGGCCCGAACCCTCACTGCTTTTTCCTTTCTTACTTTTTAAATTTTTCATTTTTAAAAACTTTTTATTGATTCTTTGTGAGTTTCACACCATGCACCCCAGTCCTGCTCATCTCCCTGCGCCCCACACATATACCAATGGCAACAAGAACAACAAAACACAAAGCATAAAAAAACATCGCATCATTAAAGCTATAGCATGTCACAGTGTGTCCCACAGTGTAACCCTCTGTCCACTGAGTGAGATATTGTCTCGGGGCGGGGGTGGGGGGAGATTCAGCCTAGAGCCTGAATATTTGACAAATGCGATGCCACTGAGTTATAGCCCAGTCCTCTTCTAATCTTATTAAAATCTGAGACAAGATCTTACTAATCACACAGTCTGGTCTTGAACTCACAGCATAGACCAGAAAGACACTGGCTATCCTCCTGCCTCAGTCTCCTGAGTAGCCAGGATTACAAGTTCGTACACCATTCAGACTGGCTAATTTTAAAATATTTTTATTGTTTTATGATTATTATCATTATTTATTTATTTATTTATTTACTTACTTACTTACTTACTTACTTACTTACTTACTTACTTACTTACTTACTTACTGGGACAGGATCTCTCTATATAGACCTGGCCATCCTGGGACTCTACATAGATCAGGCTAGCATCAAATTCATAGAGATATGCCTACCTATGCCTCCTAAGTGTTAGAATTAAAGAATTAAAGCACATTAAACTGTGCTTTGATTTTTTTAATGTATTCTAACTACATATTTATGGGTATATGGGGGTACATGTACCATAGCAGTCATGTGGCGGTCATAGCACGACTTTGTGTGATTTGTCTATGTTCCAGTAGTTGCACTTGAGTAGTCAGTAGGCTTGGTAGCAGGCACCTTTATTCCATAATAGTTGAATAGCTTTATTTCAGAGTTAAACACTGTGATGGTTTATGTTAACAGCCAACTTGACAGACTCTAGACTCACCTGAGAGAAGGGACAATGGGAATGTCTGTGGGAGGGGATTATCTTGATCTCTTAACATGGGAAGACGTAACAGTGGGCAAGACCATTCCCTGACTGGGATTCTGGGCTGTTTAAATGGAGGGGGAAACCCGGAGTATCAGAATGTATGCATTCTTTCCTCTCTGGCTGTGGATGAAAAGTGACCAGTTGCTACAGGGTCCTGATGTTTTGAGTTTCCTGAGTGAGTATCTCGAACTGTGAGTTAAAATTAATCCTTGCTCATTGACATTTCTTTTGTCAGGGTATCTCATTACAGCAACAGGAAAGGAAAATGAGACAAACATTGCTACTTTTATTTTATTATTCATTTACTAATTTGTTATTGAGACAAGATCTTGCTCTTTAGCCCTGGATGGCCTGGATCTCACTGGTGTAGACCAGGCTAACCTCAGAATCACTTTGCTTTTGACTCTCCACTGCCTTTGCCTTCATGCGCATTTGAACATCACTACCTTTGCTACTAATGTATTACAAATAAATGGCTGTGTTTAGCTTCAAAAAAGTCGGAGTTGAGGGACAGACACCACCCATAACTTAAAATTCACTGAAGCTGGAACCTATATTTATAAAAATATTTAAAATGTTTTCTGTCTATATGTCCACCTATTATCTATCTATCTATCTATCTATCTATCTATCTATCTATCTATCTATCTATCTATCTATCTATCTATCTTTTGTATAGGTGTCTACACTTGAGTCCCAGCAGTCAGAGGAAAGCTTTGGGGAGTCAGTTCTCTCCTTCTACCACATAGGTTCCAGGACTACAACTGAGATTATCAGGCTTGGCTATAAGTGTCTTACTTGTTGAGCCATCTCATTGGGCCTGTTCATATTGTCTTATATTGTTCTTTTGTACTCTGAGCATCCTTACAATTTTGTAAAAGAAAACATTGAGAGGGAAAGGGAGAGAGAGAGAACACCACTAACACCATTCCCGCATTATGGGGGCTCCACCTTTATGACCTTACCTATTCCCAATGGCCTCCTAAAGAATCCTACCTCTAAATTCCATTAACATACAAATTTGGAGATTGAGTTTCTAAACTGTGGGACTCAAATCACTGCAAAGGACACAACTCTTACTTCATCCCAAGAGAAAGGCAAAGCCAATGTGGTAGCTGCTAGGGAGTGCCTGTGGTTCCCACTACCCAAGAGGTTGAGGCCTGGATGATCCCTTAAGCTGGGGATGGAGGAGGTTTGAGGCCATCATGGACAATGCAGAGAGACCTGGTCTCCAAGAGGAGGCTAGAGGAGGGAGACAGAGGGAAGGACAGAGAAAGGGAGGAATGGGTTGAGCTTGGCTATGAGTTTTCTGAAGAGGCTTCCCAGAGCAGGGCTGCTGAGGTGGCTCTTCAGATAAGGATTAGATGCCCAGAACCTCTGGTAGAAGGAGCAGGGCTCACTCTGACTTTCACATGAGCACCTCAGCATCTGAGCAGGGGAGAGAGTATAAGACTCCCTGCCACCCAGAGCCAAGGCCCAAATAATCGGTTCTCATGCATTCCCTCGTCTTCTTGTATGAGATTTCTAGTTCTCTTTCCTTAAGGTGTGGCCCTTGGCGGAGGCCCAGCTTTGAAAAGGGGTCTCTAATGTTCCTCTTGGCTTTGAACCGGAGTCTTCATGGGATTCCAGGCTCAGGGTCCGTCCTCTAGCACCTGGGGCAGAGGATGCCTGTGCTGCAGCTCCAAGTCTCACCTAGTCTCACTCTCCTCCCGCATTGCCCCACCCCCACCCCTTGTGGCAGGGCTCAGACTACAGGATGAGGGAGCTGGGACCTGCTCCAGCCAGCTGACAGAGGAGGCTGGGTTGGCGCAAAGAGTGTCCTACTAAACTCAAATGCTTGATTTTACCATGCATGCATCCCCTCCCCCTACAGACAGGGCCTCCTCTATCCCCTCCTCTATCTATGGCCTAGAACTCTGAAGCTGAAGATAACTCTGTACTTAGATTTCTCTGGCTTCCACCACCAAGGTGCTGGAATTACAGGTGTGCGCTGTCAAGCCCAGACTCCCCCTCATCCTCAGGAAGATTACAAAATATTCAGAGAGGTGACAGTGAGACAGCTCAGTGGGATAAGGCATTTGCCACCAAGCCTGACTATCTGACTTTAATCTCCAGGACCCACGAGGAAGGAGAGAACCAGTTCCTAAGAACTGCTCTCTGACCTCCACCCTTGCTCCATGTCATGTGGTTCCTGCTCTAAGATACAAAATAAAATAAGCATAAGGGGCCTTCTCCCTTCAGCCGCTCATGTCCTTACGTACACACTCAGACTGGTACACTGTACATTCATTTAGAGTGAACAGGCTGCTTGCCTGGTAAACCCCACATTCTTCCAGCCCTTTCCTGGTTCTACTGTGTTTTTCTGGTACTGTTCGGGATGGGGTTGCTTCCTTCTACTGCTAAGTCCAGCTTCAAAGTAACAAGCAAACTTGGGTGGCTCTCCCTGGGGGAGGGGGGCAGCTGCCTGGGAAGCCAGCCAAGTTGTCTTTTGGTCTTCTGAGGGGGAAGCCAGGGTACAAGTTGGGACGAGGGGCTAAGCAGTCTTCAAATGTCTGCCAATAGACTTGCCCACCTCTACTACCAAATGTCTTTTCATTAAAATACAACTTAGGGGCTGAGGATGTAGCTCAGTTGGTAGACTGCTTGACTGGCACTCATGACCCCTTGGGTTCCAGTCCCAGCAGCACACACACTGGGCGTGGAAGCACACAACTATAGTCTGGGCACTGCAGAGGATGGAGGCAAGAGGGGCAGGAATTCAGGGCCATCCTCAGCCACGTAGCGAACCTGCGACCAGCCTGAGATGTATGAGAGCTCCTCGAAAAGCAAAACAGCAACAAAATCACATTGGGTAGCTGGGGAGAGCAG
The DNA here is from genome assembly GCA_028658305.1 of Pachyuromys duprasi. Classification (NCBI taxonomy): domain Eukaryota; kingdom Metazoa; phylum Chordata; class Mammalia; order Rodentia; family Muridae; genus Pachyuromys; species Pachyuromys duprasi. Next base: position 66,856,713 of record CM053761.1, on the reverse strand, counting down.
AGTATGACTGCAGTTCCAATACTTCTGAGAAAGCTGATGCAGGAGGATCACTGAGACCAGAATCTGAGGCCAGCTTGGGCAAGAGTGAGACCCTGTCTCAAAATAAGTAAGTAAATAAATACAAGATTTGAAAGATTCCATTAAATGTTGTATTCTTGGGGGCTGGAGATGGCTCAGCCGTTAAGAGCATTTGCAGCTCTTTCAGAGGACTGGGGTTCGGTTCCCAGCATCCGCGGGGTGCTGGACCATCTGTATCTCCAGTTCCAGAAGGCCTGATGCCCTCTTCTGTCCTCTACAAGCACTGTGTGCACAAGATACATTGACACGCATGTAGGCAAAACATATACACCCAGAAAATAATAAAATAGAAATAATTATGGGGTGGGAGAGATGGCTCAGTGGTTAAAAGCTTACTGTGAAGACAGGTGAATCTCTGAGTTCAAGGTCAGCCTGGTGCACAGAGCTAGTTCCTGGACAGCCAGGACTATACAGAGAAACCCTGTCTTAAAAAACAAAACAAAAAAGAAAGAAAGAAAAGAAAAGAAAAAAAGGAAGGAAAGAAAGTACAGAGACACAATTTCACACAATGTGAAGAAAAGTCTCCCAACAACACTAGGGAGGCAAAGGCAGGAGTAGTTCTGTGAGTTACAGGTCAGCCTGTTTACATTGGGTGTTTCAGCCAGCCAGGGCTACACAGTGAGACCTTGTCTCTGTAACCCCTACCTTCAACAAACAAACACTAGACATTTCCTAGACAACTCACACAGTTCTGAAGATGAAGAATCTACAATGAGCCAGGCAAGGTGGCACACGCCTATAATCCCAGCACTCAGGGAGGCAGAGACAGATGGATCTCTGTGAGTTTGGTCTACAATGCAAGTCCAGGACAGCCAAGGTTACACAGCAAAACCCTATCTCAAAAAACCACCCCCACAAAAAAAAAAAACCCGAAAGAAAGAAAGGAAGGAAGGAAGGAAGGAAGGAAGGAAGAAAGAAAGAAAGAAAGAAAGAAAGAAAGAAAGAAAGAAAGAAAGAAAGAAAGAAAAAGGAAGAGGAATCCAAAATGAAGGTGCCACCAGAGAGAGCTGCCCTGACTGAGGGTTTGTCCTGTTGGTGACTTTCTCATGTCACCAGAAATCTTTAGGTTCCTTGGCTTCTAGCTGTACCACTCTACCATTGTTCACACTAAAGTAAGCAATGTGTGTGTCTTCTTGGCAGTGGTGGTGCATATCTTTAATCCCAGCACCCAGGAGGCAGAGGCGCACAAATCTCTGTGGATTCTAGGACAGCCAGGCCTACACAGAGAAACTCTGCTTGGTGACGGTGGGGATTACAAAGGTGACTAAGGGGAAAAAGGAGTCTGATATGACAGCAACATTGTTTTGTAATTATAAACAGTCATTCCGTTTTCTCTGTGCTTTGCCTGCTCTGCATTCAGAATACACACGCGGCACCTTCATATAATAAAATTTATGTGGGTTATGTCTCTCCAGAATGCACCATGGTATTTTTTCATGTTTTTCCAGAAAGTGCTTAGATTTTGTTCATCTGTATCCTGCACATTTACTCTTATAGGCTTTTTTTTTTGCTCTTTTTATTTGTATTTGTTTTTACTTTTCATAATGCCGGCACACAGGAAGTAGCCTCATTTATTCAGGAGGTGTCAGCATCCACATACACATAAATCTCGCATGCTTTCTTTTCACAGAGCCAAAGTTGCAAAATGTATGTTAGATGAATTATCACTTTTTGAATTATAACCTTTTTAAAGCTTTTTTTTGAGATTATAATTACATTTCTCACTTCCCTTTCCTCCCCCTAAGCCCTCATATATCCCTCGATGTTCTCTCTCAAATCATTGCCCCCCCCTTTTTTCATTAATTGTTGTTTCATGCATATATGTACATACCTAAATCCAACCTGCGAAGTCTCTGTGTTAGTTGTATATATGTTTTCAGGGCTGACCATTTGGTATTGCATAACCAATTAGTGTGCTCCTCCCTGAGGAAGACTATTTTTTCCGGGTCTCAACATTCCTTAGTTGCCTGCAGACATTGCAGGCTTGATCCTCCTGAGTTCTGGCTTGTACATATGCATCACTGCATACAGTTTAGACAGCGGGTGGGGGTGGGGGATGGAGCTCGGTGCTTGGCGCCTTGTAAACGCTGTACCCCAGGAGCGACATCCCCAGCCTTCTCGGATATGTTTTGCAATCTGTTCTAATTAGCTCTAATGTTCTGATGATTCCTTTGTGTTGTCAGTGTGGGCACTCACATCCCTGAAAACGGTGCTATTCTTCTGCAAATAAGGTTTATACTTTCCAGCCTGGAGGTCTATGTTTCTTTCCACAGTTGAAAACTTTTCAGCATCTTTTAAAAAACCTGCTCCTTCATCCGGACCCAACAGCTTCGTAAAACCTCATTTAACTTTCCTCGGAAGACCTAACTTTCTTCTCCCAGGGCTTTAGTACAACTTAGTACTGGGGTTATAACCCACTTTTAAGCACTTTTAAGTTCTCATTCTCTGCTTATAAAATTCCTTTGGGTGAACAGGGATTAAGTGTATCTGGAGGAGGGAGAGACGACGCTTTCTTATGCATATATGCATTCCCTCTTATTCAGTTTTATCCCTTTAGAAGATTGAGGAAGTAAGGGAAGACAGAAGGGAGAGAACGAAGGAGACAGTGCCCTAAGAATTCAATGAATTGAGAGGACAGCACCTGCTAGCACTAGCTGGAAACTCATCCCTGATTTGGGACCATGGCTTTTCTGCCCTACTGCGATGCCCTCCGTAGATGCTAAGCCTCCAACTCCGGTGGGAACTTTATCAACTTGGAAATGAACTAAAATGTTCTCTGTCTTCCAAGCTTCCTCTGCACACGCCCAACTCCCACGGCTATGCCCAGGGTGCTTCTTTGCCAGCTCCTTGGGAAGAATCCTGCCACCTAGAGGCTGCACGGGGAACTCTTTTCCTAAGGATGCCTCAAGCCTGATTCGTTCGTCGGTTTGCGCTGGAGGGGGTCCCGGCCGTAGGAGTAGACTTTGTGTTGCGGACTTCCCTGAGCTGTGGCCACGCTTGCACGGGCAGACGCTGAGGTCTTTCCCTCCGCTGCCTCTTACAGGTCTATCCCAGCTCAGCCAAAGCAACGGGATGCGATGGGCTTGGAGCCACGGAGACCCGGCCAGCTCGAGCTCCTGCGGAAAGCGGGCAGAAAGCCCGGGTTGGCAACTGAGCAAAACAAGGCGGCTTTCTTTAGCAGAACGCCTTCGGACAAACGACCAGGAGAGCTGGCGGGGAGGCGGCTGTCAGGCCGGGAATGCACACACCTGTATCTGACAAGGCTCCTTTGAAAACCTTCTGCTCTGTAGTCTCCCGGGGGCTTGGCCCCGAGGCACGGGGAGGGGAGTCTGGCAGCCTGTGCCCCAAGGAGGAGCACCCCGCCCAGACCTCCAGGAGGAGCGGCCACCGGGGGAGATACGGCGCCAACCCAATGATGAAGTTCCCCTAAAGCTTCCTCCTGTCTCCTCACTCCTCTCCCCCGAGCTTACCTCCTCCCACCCCCACCCCTCCCCCGCACCTGCAGCTCCGCGTCTGCCCCGCCTTCGGGCCCACCGCAAACAAAGCTTTCTAGAAACAGAGCTTCGGAAAGGATTTCAAGCAGGGGGGTGGACCACTTCGCCGGTGAGGCAAGCCTCTTTTGCACTTTCTACCTTTAAGTCCCATTTTCTTGCTTCCCACTTCTTTGTACGTTGGATGAACAAACTGAAGTTCACAGATGTGAATGATATTTGCCTTTTCCTAGCAGCTGGATTGCAAAGCAGTGTTGTATATATCTTTCTTTCTCTTTCTTTTCTTTTCTTTTCTTTCTTTCTTTCTTTCTTTCTTTCTTTCTTTCTTTCTTTCTTTCTTTCTTTCTTTCTTTCTTTCTTTCTTTCTTTCTTTCTTTCTTTCTTTCTTTCTTTCTTTCTTTCTTTCTTTCTTTCTTTCTTTCTTTCTT
>CM053761.1:66833279-66852216 GCA_028658305.1 Pachyuromys duprasi | reverse complement strand
TTTCCACCAGCAGTGGAGGAGGGTTCCCTTTTCTCTACAACCTCTCCAGCATGTGTTATTTGGCTAATATGTTCGATCCCCAGCCAGAAAGGCAAATCAGATGGACATCAGAAGAAGAAAACAGGAAACAAGCTAGGAGTCTGTCACAGAGGGCCCCTGAAAGGCTCTGCCCTGCATAATATCAAAGCAGATGCTGAGACTTAGGGCCAACTGTTGGGCAGAGTGCAGGGAATCTTATGAGAGATGTGGGAAATAGTAAGGTAGGAAGAGGACAGGAGCTCCACAAGGAGAGCAACAGAACCAAAAAATCTGAGCACAGGGGTCTTTCCTGAGACTGATATTCCAACCAAGTACATGCATAGAGAAAACCTAGAACCCCTGCACAGATATAGCCCATGGCAGTTCAGTATCCAAGTGGGTTCCATAATAATGGGAACAGGGCCTGCCTCTGACATGAACTGATTGGCCTGCTCTTTGATCACCTCACCCTGATGGGGGAACAGCCTTACCAGGCCACAGAGGAAGACAATGCAACCACTCCTGATGAGAGCTGATAGATTAGGATCAGAAGGAAGGAAAGAAAGACCTCCCCTATCATGGACTTGGGGAAGGGCATGTGTGGAGAAGGGGGAGGGAAGGTAGAATTGGGAGGGAAGGAGGGAGGGGTTGTGGGGGACACAAAGTGAATAAAGTGTAATTAATAAAATAAAGAGATGCCTTTATTTATGTTATGTATATGAGTGTTTTGCCTGTATGTCTGTGCACCGCATTCATGTAGTACCCACAGAGGCCAGAAGAAGGCGTTGATTGTTTGGAACTGGAGTTGCAGACATCAGTGAGTTGTCTCATTCACTAGGAGGAGGCATATAGGTCTTGCATGTGTGCTGAGAATGGAACCTTGGTCCTTGGAAAAGTAGACAGTGTTTTTATTTCTTGAGCTACTGCTCCAGCCCCTGAACTGCTTTTGAGATTATTTTCAACATCAGTTTATGTTGTGTTGCTTTGTTTCTAATTTTTGTATACATGTATTTGTTTATGGTGGTTTTGTATTCGTGGGAAGAGAGTGAGGGACAATTTGCCGGAGTCAATTCTCGTCTACTAAGTAAGTGAATCCTGGGAATGGAGCTTAGCTGGCTACCCTTAGTGGCAAGCACCTTTACTGGCTAAGTCATTTGGCCAGCTCTCCATCCCCCCCCATCCCTCTTGAAACAGGTCCTTGTATAGCTCAAATTAAACTCAAATTTGCTGCCAAGAGTAACCCTGAGCTTCCAATCCTCCTGTATCTACCTCTCCAAGTGCTGGAATTGCAAACATACGCCACCACCGTCCTGGGCTGCAGGACCACAGCAGTAGCCTGCTGACAAAGGTTGCTGGGTCTGAAAGGTGCTGATTTTTGCTCCCTTTTTGTATCCCAATTAATAGGGCACTATATAGTTACTAGTTCTTTATATTGGGTGGAATCAACTTAGTTATGTGTGGCTTTTGTCTCCCAGATGGTCATTGGCTATGGAGGTCTGTCTTTGAAAATTTGGAGTGAGGGGCTAGAGTGTTGGCTTAGTGGTAAGACTACTTGTTGACCTTGCAGAGGACCTGGATTCAATCCCTGTTCCTACACTGCAGCTCACAAACATTTGCAGCTGCAGTTCCATGAAATTTGATGCCTTCTTTTGGCCTTCATGGGTACCAGGCATGCAGGTGGTACACGTATATAAAAAACCCACAAAGTATATGTCTCAGAGCTTCATAATGAGGAGGTGCATGCGGCAGACCCAAGGGGTCAGCATCTGCTACTCTCCTGTTAGTCTCAGCCACAGTGAACTAAGAGCATGATCTCTCCATCCCCACCTCTACCTCAGCTGGCCATGGACCTGGTCCCCTTTGTCACCTTTCTTACTGATTCCAAGACTGTTGTCATGTGGCAAAAGCAGAACTGAGAAGATGCAAGCTTACATACATCCTTATACTTAGTGGTTCCTCTTCCTTGATGTTGTTTCCATCTTTGAAAACATTATTTATTTTTATGTACATTGGTCTTTTGACTGGATGTACATCTGTGAGGGTGTCATATCCCCTGGAACAGGAGTTACACACAGTTGTGAGCTGCTGAGAATTGAACCTGAGTCCTCTGGAAAAGCAGTCAGTATCCTTAACCGCTGGGCCATCTTAAGCCCTATTCTTGTCTTATTTTTCTCCTTGTCACTTCTTTTTTCCTTTCTTCCCCTTGTGCTGGGATCAAACTCAGGACCTTTCATATGCTAGGCAAGTGCTCTGTTACTGAGATACCCTTCAAACCCCTCTTTAATGACTTGTACTTTTAAAACATTTTCTGTAGGAGCCAGGAAGATAACTAAGGAGGTAAAAGTGCTGGCCACACAAGTCCAGTCCCTGGAATTAGCAGGAAAAGCTAGTTGCAGTGGCAGGCACCTGTGATCCCAGCACTCCTAGAGTGAGACAGGAGGCAGAGAATGAAGACTCACCAGGAGTCTGTAGGACAGCTATCCTGGATTGCACTGTTGCAGCGGAAACGAGGGAGACCCTGCCTCAGCAAAAGAAAGGCCTGAAAGTTGTTCTCTGACCTCCACACACCCTCCCTCCATGGCATGCACACACACACAATTACTATAAATATTTGATATATGTAATTACTATTATTAGGTAGCATTCAGGAAGCAGAGGCAGGTGAGTTTAAGGCCAGCCGGGTCTACAGAGCAATTTCCAGCCCACATTGAGATTTTTGTCTAAAAGAAAAACAAAACAAAAACAGAAAACAAAAAAAAACCCTCCAAACAACCAGAAACAAAACCAAACCCCGCCCCACTTCTTCTGTGGCGGATAAACGGAACTCTCTGTGTTTGAATGACTGTCTTTGGCGACGGCTGTGGCAACCTGAAGCCTCACCTATGTTCCAGGAGCAGATCAGGTTAGAAGGGGAGCCTATGGGTTTCTTCTTGCTGTCAGGGTTTATCCTCTTCTGTAATTGCGGTTGTTCGGGTGAACTTAAGTAACGAGATAATAACCACATACATCCATTTTGCTTTGTATTGGCAATACAAGCCAGGAGCTCTGTCAGTCAATCAGGAATCATTCCGGATTTAAACGAAAGTAAGAGAAAAATCACTAAGCTCTGTCTCAAAATTATAGGACCAGAATTTTTAGGCTGGAAATATGTTTATGTGAAATTAAGTTTTTAAATTTCTTTGGGTGATTCCAATTTGCATCCTGGTAAGGGTGCATGCTTTAGGCCAGCGAGGTGGCTTGGCAGGTAAAAAAAAGTACTTGCTGTTAAGTCTGATGACTTGACTCTGTTCTCCAAACCCACAGTGAAAGGAGAAAACCTATTCCCAAAAGTAGTCTTCCGACGTCTACATGAGCACATGCGAATAACACACTTTCTATAATGATGATGATAAAAGGAATAGATGATTTCAATCACAAAGGCTTTCCTAGTGATTTAAGTATACTTGTTCTTAAAGGAATGAGAATCATAGACTTCTCAACTCCCTCCATAGCTTTTTGTTAAAAAATTAATTAATTTACTTATTCACTTTACATCCTGATCACTTTACAGCCCCTCCCTCCTCTCCTGCCAGTTCACATTCCTTCCCTCTGTCCTCCTCCCCCTTCCCCAGCTCCTCAGAAAAGGAGAGCTCTCCCCACCAACCAACCCCAGCACATCAAGTCACATCAGGACCGAGCAGGTTCTCTTCCCCTGTGGCCTGGTTAGGCAGCCCTGCCAGTGGGAAGTGATCAAAAAGCAGCCAACAGAGTCCACTTCAGAGTCTGCCTCCGTGCCCCCTTACTAGAGAACCCATGAAGCCAAAGCTGACCATTGGCTACAACTGTGTAGGGGCCCTAGGTCCAGTCCATGCATGGCCCTTGGTTGGTGCTTCAGTCTCCGAAAACCCCTCTGGGCCCTGGTTAATTGGTTCTGTTGGTCTTCAGTACCCTCCAGGTCCAAACTGAGGAATGTTAATCACTATGGGCTCCAGGTTCCTAGCAGCAGGGCCGGGCAACAAAAGTTCTGTATAGTCTACATTCTCCACTCCTCCTCCTTTCCCCTCCCCATCTCTCCTCTCTTGTTTTCTCACTCTCTTTCTTTCTTTCTTAATTAATTAATTCAGTTTACATCTTGGTCATAGCCCCCTCCCTCTTTGCCTCTCAGTCCCACCCTCCCTTCTACATTTCCATTCCCCTGTTCCTCAGAATAGGGGAGTCCCCCTACCAAGACACCCCAGTTTATCTATTCACATGAAGGCTGAGTTCATCTTCCTCCCCTGTGTCCTTGTAGGGAAATCCCATCAGGGGGAAGTGATCAAAAAACAGGAAACATAGTCAATGTCAGAGATATCCCCCACTGCCCTAACTAGTAGGCCCCCATAGAGCCTAAGATGCCCATTGGGCTTATCTTCTTGGGGTCTGTGCATTGTAGTGTATCTATCCTCTGCTTTATGACTAAAATCCATTTTTAAGTGTGTTTTTCTGGGACTGTGTTACCTCACTCAGGATGATCTTTTCTAGTTCCCACCATTTTCCTGCAAATTTCATGACTTCCTTGTTTTTAATGGCTGAGTAGTATTCCACTGCATAAATGTTCCACAATTTCTGTATCCATTCTTTGGTTGAGGGACATCTAGGTTGTTTCCAATTTCTGGCTATTAAAAAAAAAAAACCTGCTATGAACATGGTTGAGCAAATGTCCTTGTATTGTGACGCATCTTTCGGGTGTATGCCAGGCTCACTCTCTTTCTTTAGAGACAGGGTCTCTACAGCTGAGGCTGGCCTCACTGCATAGCTGGGGATGGCCTTGAATTTCTCACTCCTCTGCCTGTGCCTCCTTAGTGCTGGGATTATAGGTCTGTGTCCCCACGCTGGATTTGTGTGGCACTAGAGTTTAAACCCAGGGTCCAAGGCCCACTGGGCAAGCAGTCTACCTACTGAGCTACATCCTAGCCTATGACTTCGGCTTCTCTTTTTCCTCACTTCCTGAATGCCTGGTTTGTGGGCATTTGCCGCCATAACCAATTTTATGTAGTGCTAGTGACTGAACTCAAGGCCTCATGCTGAGAACTCTACCAGTTGAACCTCACCCCCAATACTCCATACAGCTTTAAATAAGAACAAATGTGGACAGGCATACCGTTCCCCACCCCCACCCCCGCAAACAAGACTTGCCACCTCAATCCCCGTGGTGGATTCCCTCAGAGGGGTGAATATAGCTGGCAGCCTTTCGAGGAGAACGGTAGCATAACATCTGGTAAAAGATAAAAATAGAATGTATTATTGGACTTTTTGAGGCTGTTCACTTGAAAGAAGAGCATAAATCATTCTTTAGCCCCGAGCCCTTATTTGTTCCTATGTCTTTGCCTGTGGGTGTGAAGCAGGTGGGACAGAGAAGGGGTTGGCAAGGACACCTCCTCACTGGAAATCCCCTTCTGGTCCATGCGGCTGTTGGAGAGCATACTACGCAGAGTATCTATAACAGGGAGGTCTCCAGAGGCAAGAAGGCAGTATATGAACACGGGACAGTTAGAGGGAAGCAGGCTGCTGCAATGAAAGAATAATCAGAGCGATGTAGGCTCAGACAGCAATAGAAAGTCCTACAGGGAAGAAGAAATTACAAAGCCAGAGAAGAAAGGAACAGGACAGAACTATTACTTGTACCCTAGGAAGGTCTTATCCGAGATATTGGAATTGTCTTTTTTTTTAAACATATATAGCACATTTTTTCCCTTCATTACTAGGGATTAAATGTAGGTCTCACACATGCCCAGCTACATCATCAGCCCTCTTTTTAGGTTCTAGTCTGACGTGTCTAATTCAGTTCCCTATGCTGGCTTTGAACTCACTCGGTGACCCAGGCAAGCCTTGAACTCTCAATTCCTAGCTCCCTCTCCTTCCTAGCTGTTAAGCATGCTTTTGCCACCACATCTGGACTGGAATCACTCTGACCCACTGTTTCCCTGGGCACCGTTACTCTTTCTCCCGCAGTTTTGGAGGACTATCTGTAGGGAGGCGGGCGAGGTGGCACACTGTGCAAAGGCTGTAGAAGACCGCTGACCCGTGCTCAATCCCCAGGATCCACACAAGGGTGGAAGGAGAGAGCTGACTCCAAGCTGTTCTCTGATAGCGACATGGGCACTGTGGCATTCACATGTGCCTCCCTTGTCCTGTGCACACAGTAACAATAAATAAAGTAACAGAGAGCCTGCGTAGGGGGACTGACCAGAAGAGCCCTTGAGTCCAGCATCTGGGCTTCCACTCTATATGGCAAAGGCCTCCCTCTACCTTTTCTCACAGGCCTGGAGCTGGGCATTCCTTTTAGCTTTACCTTCCAGCCCTTTCGTAAGCAAGCTGCCCAGGCTATGGAGATTTTCTTTTAAATAAACTGCTCCTCTTAGTCAGCACAAAGGCCTCTATTCTGTTCAACTGACACCCTCTCCTCTCCCTACAGTCAACATTTCTTTAGCCTTAATCCTTTAAAACCCCCTTAAACAACCCAAAAGCAATAAAGAGATAGTTCTTGGTTACATTGCTCCTCTTCGCTTTGTTCTTCCTAAACCCGTTCTCAGATTGCAGGCCAGAAGGTCTTTGTGAGACTGTTGACTCATCGCCTTCACCCTAGTGAGATCACGGCACCATCCGCCCGCCAGCCCCGCCAGCCCGCCAGCCCCCCAGCCCGGTGGCTGGCTGCTCTGGACTGGATATTGGGTAACAGAACTGTCTAGCTGAAGGCTGAGCTTCCTGGAGAGGAGGGGAAGGAAAGGGGGAGTAGGACCTACTGGGCCTGGGGCTTTGCAACATCAGTGACCCCCCAGGAGCCCAAAAGCAGGATTTTTGGATGCTTCAGGAAGGCTTATCCCTAAGTGACCTGATCGCTTCCGTTCTCCCGCTACAAAACTGCCCCCCTCCCCCTACACGAGTTACGAGGATCTCCCAGCTCACTCCCTGGAGGTTCCCATTACAGCCTCACGAGGAAACAGCTTACTCATTAAATTGATAACTTTAATTCTGTGTCTTAACACAAAGGTGTTGGACCAAGGTTAACTAGAAGAGATATATTTTGATGAAGAAAAGTTTTAGACCATAGCTGAGGGGGGGGCGTGTCTTAGTTGAAGAAAGAAATAGAAAAATACAGATGCAGCTTGTAGGAGCCCTGGAATGAGCAGAGGATTTGGTTAAAGCCACGGTCTCCCTGAATCTTGCAGTCTCAGATGTAAAATGAAGAGGGTACAACATCAGTAGGCCGGATGCCATTGGTAGGTAAAGATAACTATCAAATAAATGAAGCTGATGGATGTGCAGACTGTGAGGCCAGATAATGAGGCAGCCAGTGATGTATCTGATAGGATGAAAATGTGAGCAAGGGGTAGGGCACCTTTGGCAGCACATGCTGAGGTATACCCCTGAGATATCATGCCACACAACAGATCTGGTGTAAGAGGTTTATTGGGGGAAGGGAAAGGAGTGGGGACACGGGGGAGAGAGGCAGAGAGCAGACAGAGAGGGAATAGGAGAGAGAGACATATGAGAGAAGGCAGGGAGAGAGACCCGAGGGCAGAGAGAGACCAAGGAGGCCGGAGGCCCTTTTCTTTGCAGCACATATCTGGCTCACCTGACAGCAGGGAGTGATGACATAAGCAGCTGCTAGGTCCCTGGGAGCAGGCCAGTGGAATCGCCTGTTTGCTGACAACATCCCTGCGTGGATGCTGTGTGCACAGTTACCTGACCTTAGGTGCAGAGAGCAGGGTCTGCTTTCTTTCTGCTTTCTGACTGCATGCAGTGTGACTTGATGCTCCCTGTTGCTGCCGCCACGGTTGCTGCCAAGCCTTCCCTTCCCGCTTAAACTGTGAACCCTTCCTTTTAACATTTACATTGTCATTTCTTTGTTTTGTGTGTGCCCCTGAGCCATGGCTGCGCAGAGGCCAGAGGACAACTCTAGGGAACTCTATTTTACTTGTACACGTGAATGCTTGCATGTATGCATCGCATACACACCCACTGCCTCCAGAGGCCAGAAGATTTCCAGGAAGCAGGTTTACAGACAGCTGGGAGTTGTTGCATGAGTACTAGGAACTTTAACCGCTGAGCCATCTCTCCAATCCATTAAAATCAGATTATCTGGGAGTCTATCTTCTGGGCTGTGTTCTTGTCCAGTTTCACTGTCAGTCCTACCTGAGGCTGCAGTCACCAACAAAGTACTTGAATCTTGGCGTTAGGGTCCACTTCTAGGGGATCTCAGACCGAGGACCACCAATTCTAATCCTTGCTACAAAAGTGTGTCTGCAATCCAGAAGGATCGTTTAGCACCTGGGAGATAAAGCAAAAAGCTGAGTCCCAGGGTCCATCCCAAACCCCTTGAACTATTATTCCTATTTAAACAGGATCTTTAAGTCACCATGAGCCTGTTGGTAAAGAAGCAGCTGTCTGCTCTATGCCATTCCTGAGCTTGTTGGAGACTTACTGTATGACCAACTACAGACACATTTTGTAGATGTTTTGTTTATGATTGAAAAGAACGTAATTCCCTAATAGTTTAGTATACACTTCCACATCTGTCCTTTACTTCAAACTTGTTAATCACATAGTTCAAAACTTTAATACTTGGGCTGGAGAGATGGCTCAGAGGTTAAGAGCACTGGTTCAATTCTCAGCAACCACATGCTGGCTCACAACCATCTATAATGAGATCTGGGGTCCTCTTCTGGGGTGCAGGCCTACATGCAGACAGAATGCTGTATAAATAATAAATCTTTAAAAACAAAAACTTTTGTACTTTTGCTAATTTTTGTTTGTCTGACCATTACTAAAGTTATCTGTTGAAACATTTCAAAATGACAGTGAAACCTTAAATGTCTTCTTAGAATTCTACCAGTTTTCATTATATTTGTATATATAAATGCACACGAACATACACACACACTCATTCACGGGGCTGCAGAAATGGTTCAGCAGTTACGAGAACTTGCTGCTCTTCCTTGGACCCGAGTTCAGTTCCTAGTACCCCACAGAGGGCAGTTCACAACCACCTGTAATTCTAGCTCTAGAGATCAAAACCCTCTTCAGACCTCCTGGAGCACCCAAACACAAGTAGCATACATATACATACAAATAAAGGTAAATCTTTAATAGACACTTATATACACATCTATAATTTTAATAATTTTTAAATACTGGAAATGGAGCCAAAGCTTTGGATATACTAGATGAGTGTCTTTCTTAGCCACTGAGCCTCACCTTCAGCTCTACTATATATATTTTGAAGCTACGTTATTAAGTGTTCATTATTATACTACTTTATATTTTTATTGATTTAAGCTTTTATCATATTTTTTACGACATCTACTTTTAATGCTATTTTACATCTTAAATAAATTTGTGAGTTAATATATAAATAATATTAACTTTCATTAGGTTAGAATTTGCCTGCTATCTTTTCCCTTTTTGTTTGTTTGTTTGCTTGCTTTTTATTTTTGAGACAGTGTCTCACTATGTAGCCCAGGCTGCCCTAGAACTCACTGTGTAGACCAAGCTGGACTTGAATTCACAAAGAGCTGCCTGCCAATGTTGGGGCTAAATGTGTGTTCCACCACACCCAGCCTTGTTTTTATTTCAAGCTTGATGTTAGAACCATTGTGTGTGACTGACTTTTTGTTGCTATGATGAAAACCTGAGAATACATCTGATATCTATCCCTAGTTTATTGGCTTATTAATTTCTTTTTTAAATTTTCCTTTCCCCAGTCTTCTTATCTAATCAGTATAGATTCTTTTATCTTTAATTTCTCACAGGTAAGGGAGAGGAACTGCTGTGACAATCTCTTTTGATTGTACATGTGAAACCTTTTAATGTTCCCCAATCACGATCCCTGATAATTCATCTTTGAGTAAGAAGAAAGGCCCATTAAGCTGTGTGTTCGCCATTGCCAGAGTTTGTGAAAGCTGATGTTTGTAGTTGCCCGCGACTACTAATAGTAACCGCCTGCACAAAGGGCTGGGAATTAAAAGAGACAGAGAACACAAAAAAGGGACACCAAGACAGTACTCTGATCAAGGCACCATCTTTATTACAGAGTAAACCACTTATATAGGTTTCCAAGTAAACATATCCAAGCAAAACAGGTTAGCTGAGCAAAACAGGAGGTGTCTGCTGAAAACAACAAGAATAGCGAGCCAGCATGACTTGCATGCAGGTGACCATCTCAGGTCCAATGGAATGGCTACCTCAGATGTTCATATTTAATAACTCTATATTTATTTTATTGTGTGTATGTTTGTGTGTGTCATGTGCCTGAGGAGGGTGCCCAGAAGGGGGCATCAGATCCCTAGAGGCCAGAGTTACAAAAAGTTTCTGCCCAATGTGGGTGCTGGGAATTGAACTCATCCTCTGTAAGAGCAGCGAGCTCTAATACACTGAGACATCTCTCCAGCGCAATAATCATAGATTTTTCTTTTTTTAATTTAACAAATAACAAAAAATTTATAAGGTAATCTATTAAAGAATATAGTTTTGTAGCTGGAATTTAAATTGGGAGAAGTGTGCTCACTAAAACAAACAAACAAACAAACAAAAACCACAAAAAACCACAACCTTAAACCACATAGAAAGACTTCAAGACAGAAATATGCTCTGCTCCAAGAAGCTGTGTCATGGCTGCTGTGTCATGTGTGTGTCAGTAGGTGGTAGAGAGAAGAGACAATGCCTGCGCTCAGCGTTCTGCCCTAAGAACATCTGCATGATTCGTAGCCTAACTTCCCTGAACAAAGCAAGCCTGAGATGACCACCAGTCCTGTGCTGCTCAGGCCCCAACACCTCCCAGGCCCAGGAGCAAGGAGAGACTAGAAGAAGCCTGCCTGGGACTGAAGACCCTGGGTGGGAGTGGCCTGAGACAGACAACCCTCCAATGGGGCCACTCACGTGGACCGGGAAAGGAGCAAGTCTGAGGTGACCACCAGACAGGCCCGTGGGTCCTGGACAGGGAGCTAAGGTAAAACAACCGCCAGTCAGGTGCCGTGCAGGCTGGAGAGAGGCAGACCCTTGCTGGGCTCCATAATGCAAGAGCAGGCACGCCTGAGACCACCCACCCCTGAGATGACCCCAGACACTCAGAGACCCTGGCTTCCTCTAAGGAGTGAGCAAGTGGTGGAGAAACAGAAAAAAGAAAGAGAAACAGAAGGATGTGGGCACAATGAAGAGCAGCAGTGAGGAACAGCCAGATGCGAGTGGTTAGTGATGCCACCTGAGATCAACGAGTCATGGCAATGAACCTTTGTAAGCAAAGAAGCGTGGACAAAAGGGTATACTGTGGGACACACTGTGACAACAAGATTTTTTTTTTCTCTGTTGCAAGGTGGAAGACAAAAATGAGGGGAGGGGAAGATTAGTGGGACTGGGATGCATGATGTGAAATTCAGAAAGAACCAACACAAAGTTAAAAAAAAACAGAAATATGCAAATCTGTTAAAGGCCTATGCCACTACAAGTGACTTAAAACAGCAGAATACAGGGACTGCATGGCTGTGACACTGACCTTGATGGAATTAAGAATTAAAATGCAGCTGGGTTATCTCAGCACTCTCCAAGCAGAGGCAGTGGATCTCTGTGACTTCAAGGCCAGCCTGGTTTACAGAGTGAGTTCCAGGACAGTCAGAGCTACACTGAGAAACCCTGTTTTAACAACCCCCCCCCAAAAAAAATCACCATTTAATAGAGTAGAGACAACTCACCCTGAATGCAGGCGACACCATCAAAGGAGCTGAGGTTTGAATAATGGGGAGAAAGCCAGCTTAACAGAGCATTCATTGCTCTGCTTCCTGATCTTGGACGAAACGAGGGAAACGACCGACCGCAAGCTCTTGCAGGCATGCTCTCCTTCCACAGTGGACTGTACCCTGCAACTATGAGCCAAAAGAGAAACTTCTCTTCCTCCTCCTGCTCTTTCTCCTCCTTCTCCTCTTCTTTTGTTTTTCAAGTCAGTGCTGCTCTATGTAGCTGTGGCTGCCCTGAACTGTGTAAACTAGGCTGGCCTCAAACCCACAGAGATCCTCCTGCTTCCGCCTCCCGGAGCGCCGGGCTTACAGGCGTGTGCCGGCCGCAGTAGAAATCCTTCTTAAGTGTCTGTGTCAAGCACGCTATCACACCAATGAGAAAGTTAACTATTGCAGTGGCTCAAGATCTGCTTCTCTTATGAAACGCCACCGACAGGCAGGGGGCCCAAGCGGCACCAGACATTTATTTCTAGACGACTTCCACCACACTCTTCGGTGTTACTCCAGAGCTGCTCCATGGCCAGGAAAGACTGGATCCTTTTGGTCTGGGGTAAGACTCTATGCACGTACCTGGAGAGTGGGAGAGATTATGTTCTCCCTCATGTGAGAGAGGGAGGGGGAAACACAGCATCCGGTCAAAAGGTCACAAACCGTCTTTTCCTCTTACTGTAAAATAATAAAAACAAATAGCATCCTAAGTCTCTGCCTGGGAGTGGGGCTGCTGTTTACAGGTAAACAGAGACCTGCTGCCTGTTGATCTGAGTAGCAGGATTCAGTCACAAGACTGAAAACACAAGTGTGTTTACAGAAATACCAATGTCGTGTTGGCTGCTGAAGGCCAAGGTCATGTTTACTGCAAGCAGGGTCCTCTGGAGCTGCCACAGGAATTGCTGGGGAGGGATTCTGAGAAGGCCGAGGGCGGGTCTGCAGTAGCCTGATTGGGTAGCCTACAAACTCAAACCCCATGGTGAGAGATGGCCAGAGCACGGCCCCAGCACCGCTGTGCACCAGAGGAATAGCTTTTATAGCACCACAGGGTCTGACGTGGGCCATGGTCCCGTGACATGGCTCTGATTTATCTATCTATCCATCCATCCATCCATCCATCTATTTATTTAGAGACAGGATTTCTTTGTATAGCCCTGTACATTCACTGTAGACCAGGCTGACCTCAGACTCACAGATCCGCATGCCTCTGCCTCCTGAGAGCTGGAATTAAAGGCGTGTACCACCACCCTCCACCACAAGCATTGGCTCTGATTTTTTTAACCCCAAAGGTTTTGCTTTGGACTAAGGAGGAAGCTTCTTCTCCAAAACTTAGACTGTTAACAGCAGAAGGCTGCGAGTGTGCGTTCCTGCAATTGCTGTAAGACCAAGTCAGGCACTGTCCACTTGGCAGGCCAGTCCCCCTTAGAAAGCAGATGTGTGATGGTTATAAGTGTCCACAATGGTTAGAGGCCTGCAGCATCCTGATATACCCACAGCAATTAGTGAGGCGCTTCTAGATTGAGTTTCATCATTTACAAAACAAGAATAAAACCGTTTCTCTCAGGGTAGAGAGATGGCGCAGTTTGTAAAGAGCTTGCCACAAAGGCACGAGAGCCTGGTTTGGATTCCCAGAGCCCATGCAAAACCCTGTCTCCAGCGCTGGGGGTGGTGGGTGGGGGAGCAGGCAGGAGAATCCCTTGAGCTTGCTGGACAGCCAACCTAGCAGCCTCAGTGAGCTCTGGGTATCTCAAAAGATAAGGTGGGATGGCTCAGCAGGTAACCGTACTGGCCACCAAGTCTGCTGACCTGAGCAAGAGCCCCAGGACTACCTGGTAGAATGAGAGGGCCGACTTCCACACTTAATTAATTAATTAATTAGAAGTTAATCGTTAAAAAAGAAAAAAATAAGGTGGGAGGTGACTGAGAAAGACAGCGATGTCTATTTCTGCTTCCGCATGTGAACTCACGCATATGCCTGTGTGCCTCACACACACATGCACACAGAGAAATATCTATCTCTCCAAATAAACCACTGAAATTAAAAAAAAAAAAAAAGGTCTTCAACTCTTAGGATTAGCAGAAGAATTCATAGGAGGAAAAAAAAAGATGTTCCGTAGTTCCTGGTGGACAGGTGTTAACACTCTGTAAATAGTAGCTGGTGCTAATACATGGAGGTTCTGGGGAAAGGGTTTGTCTTCAAGGAAATTAGCAGTCTGGTGTAATGGAATACATCTTTAATCCCAGAACTTGGGGGCACATAGACAGGTGGGTTCCTGAGTTCAAGGTCAGCCTGATCTACAGAGGGAGTTCTAGAACAGCCAGGGCTACACAGAGAAACCCTGACTCAGAACCCTACCCTACCCCCCCCAAAAAAAAGAAAATTAGTAACTCACTAGGCATTGGCCATCTCAGGAAAACAAGGAAGACTATCTTTGCTTTGGCTTTTTAGCTTAGGGGCCACACAAGCCCTCTGCACTGAGGCAGAGAAGGAGGGTGGCTCTCTATTCCTGACTCATCTGGGATCCTTCCAGTTTTAACCCTGGTCCCACTCCCTGGGGAACCCCTCATTCCCAGGCACATGCACATGGCTGGTCACTCCAGAGGCCAAACAGAAATTGATTTGGGAGTAATTACCAGTGCAGAGCCTTCTGGGGTGTTGACTTCTGAGTGACCCACCGTTTTACAGCCCAGACTTCTGGTATAAGGGGCCTAGCAAGGGCAATTGTCTTTCCCTTTGTCCTCATTAATGACCTTAATTAGAGCCAGGGTTCTCTGGCAGGACAACTTCCACCCAGCATGCTTGGTAAATCCCTTCCCCACTGGGCTCAGTCATCAAGCAGATTTATGTAGGCGGCAGGGACAGGGTTTTCCAGGCATCTATGCAGAATGTCCAGGTGACGTAGCTGACACCATCTACAGCTGCTCCAGGGTCCTCTGGGACAGACGGATAATATCAATTTGAGTATTTACTGCCCCTGATCCACCTGAAGCTGCCAGAGGTGGAAGCCCACTCTAGACCTTGCATCTGGAAAGACTGGAATTGGATAGCCTTGTGTATCCGGGTCAAAGGAAGCAACCTATACTGTTCTTTGGAATCACAAAGAGCCTTGATCTGTGGGGAGCTATGGATCAATATTCCTGGGATCCTTGTAGTTTCCCCAATGGTCTCTATTTGAATTCCAGGCAAGAACGAAGAATACTGATCAATATCACTGTGCATGTTGTATTAGTCTGTTTTATCTTAGCTATGACCAAATATCTGAGAGAACAGCTTAAATGAATTCGGACTCTGCCTCATGGTTTCAGAGGGCTCAGTAGACGGTTGTTTGGCCCCATGAGCATGGGAGCCTATGGCAAAGACTTTTTTTCCATCTTGTGGAAGACAAGAATCAGAGAGTAAGACGGGATGAATTCAGAGGCAAGAGGTCCTCTCCGATCCCTTTTCTCTAACTAGGTCCCCCCTCTTGTAGTTTCTATAACCTCCCAGAATAGAACCAGTAGCTAGAGGCCAAATGTTTAACACATGGGCTTGTGGGGACACCTCATAATCAAGCTATCATATATAGGTTAATTGAAAAATGTGGTTTCAAAATTACAACACTTGGGTGGAGTGCGATGGCTCAGAAGGTAAAGGTGCTGGCTTTTTCTTTTTTTAAATTAAAATGGTTTTAGATTTATTTTAAGTACATATGTATGTCTGTGCACCACATTTGTGCTTGGTGCCCATAGAGGTTGGAGCTCCTGAAACTGAAGCTATGGACGGTTGAACTGGGGGCTGGGAATGGAACCTGGGTCCTGTGAAAAACAATAAAAGTTCTTAGCTGCTGAGCCAGCTCTCCAGCCCTAACCTTGAAGCCTAATGATCACAGGTCAATCTCTGAATCCCACAAAGTAAAAGGCAAAAGCTGATTCATGTAAATTGTCCATAAAATGTCTGCATGCTTTGGTATGCTCGTGTGAACACATATACTCAAATAAATACATGAAAAAGTTACATTGCTAGGGCTCAGGTGTAGCTCCTTTGGTAGATTGCTTGCTTGGTATCCACGAAACACTAGGTTTGATCTCCACATTGCACAAACCAGGCAGAGGTGCTTGTAGTCCCTGCATTTGGGAGGTGGAGATCACTGTGAGTTTGAGTCCAGTCTGATCTAACCATTACCTCCAGTCCCTCCACCCCACGTGGATACATAGACTCTGTCTCGGAAAACAAACCCAAAGAAGTTGCAACATTTAATTTCAGCATAGTGACTCCTAAGAGCCTGTTCTGTATTTCCCACAGCTCAGTCATCATCAAGTAAACACTATGAATCAAAAGGAATGAACAGGAGCTGGAGAGTAGACTCAGGGGTTAGAAGATTTTACTGCTCCAGTAAAAGACCCAGGCTTGGTTCCCAGCCTTGTACACAGGTGGCTCACAACTGCCTGTACTCCAGTGTCAGGGAATCAGACATGGTCTGACCTCCTCAGGCACCTGAACACACATTGCGCACACGTACGCACGCACGCACGCACTGAATAAACATTACACTGCTCTCAGGCCCTCATCTGGTTCTTTGAACATATCCAGCCTGTCTGCAAACCATTCTTTTCATTTTTTTGTTTGTTTTTGCTTCTCTGTTTGAGATAGCGTCTTGCTATATAGCCCAACATGGCCTGGAACCCACTACGTAGACTAGTATTGCCTCAAGTTAGGTGTAATCCTCCTGCCTCTACCTCAGCTGGATACATCCTTGTTTGTTTGTTTTGGTGAGAAAGTCTTATCAATACATGGCTGGCCTTAAACACATGACCCTCTGGTCTCTATCATCCAAGTGCGGCGAGTATAGGCCTGCCTCTCTTAGCTCAGCCTGAGTCTCAGTTTAAGTCTGAAAAAAAAAAAAAAAGAAGATTGTATAATAATTATCTTTTGAGAGTGGTTTTACTGACTCAATGAGGTAATGAGTGAAATTACTGGTACGTAGTAAAAGTTCAATAACGGTAACTAAGCCAGGTGAATTAAGAGTTTGGAGCCAAAGGAGTCTACATAGTGAAACTTTGCCTCCAAAAAGAGAAGTGAAGGAATGAATGAGTGAATGAATAGGTAACAGAATAAGTGGTAAGTAAATTTCAACTTTATTCAGCTTTATCTGAGTGGAAGAGCCCCAATGCATATGGAAGGCTTTCAGAACTAGTGCTTTCCCAAGACCTGCCAACAGAGGGCAGCATTATAAATTAGGTTACCTCTGCTGCCTGTAAGCTGTGCAACGTTGGGAAGATAATTTCACTTCTCTGAACCTCAGCATTTCTATTGTAAACTAATGTAGAACAAAACAATGTACTTAAAAGAAGAGGCTAGCCCTATCTGCACGACACAGAAGATTTCTTTCCTTCTTTTTAAAAAAGATCTATTTATTTATTTATTTACTTATTTATTTATTTATTATGTATCCAGTGTTCTGTCTGCATGTACAGCTACAGGCCAGAAGAGGACACCGGATCTCATTATAGAAGGTTGTGAGCCACCATGCGGTTGCTGGGAATTGAACTCAGGACCTTTGGAATAGCAGACAGTGCTCAGTGCTCTTAACCACAGAAGACCTCTTAATTTCTATACATTTTCTTTTCTTTTCTAAAAAATGCACCACATTGGGTCAACACTGAACTGAGTCAGGAGCCTCTCCGGGTTCTTCTCTGAGAATCTTTGTCTAGACTGACATTAAGATTTACCAAGGGGAGCCGGGCATGATGGCGTAAGCCTTCAGCAACAATGAAGGCAGAGGCAGGCAGATCTCTGGCCAGCCTGGTTTACAAAGTGAGTCCAGGACACACATACACACAAACAACTCGCACACAAGCGCACACACACACACACACACACACACGCACAGACAAAAGCTGCAGAGAGGCAGCTTTTAAAACCCCCGTATATATAGGATGGAGTGCATGTGAATAAAGACCAGCAAAGTCAAGATAGCAAACGGCAGCATGGGGGTGTAACTCAGTTGGCATCGTGCTTCAACAGCATGTTTGAAGCCCTGGATTCACTGGCTGTGCTGGACACACCTACAAATTTCAGCCTTTGGGAGGTAGAGGCAGGAGAATCACAAGTTTGAGGTCGTCCTTGGCTATATAGTGAGCTCAAGGTCAGCATGGGCTACATGAGGTCTCAACAACAACAAGAAAACAGCAGCAGCAGCAGCAACACAGCCACCAAAGATAGCAAATATGTCTAGAGCTGAGAAAGTCGGGAGGAGCAGGAGTTCAAGGCCAGGCTGAGCAGCACAGTGAATCCTTGTCTCAGAAAAGAAAAAAAGGGGGTGGGGGGATAGATATTTTGAACTGAAGTAAAAATTCAAAGTCAACTTATAAAAAAAAATCAGTATTACCTCTCTACAGCAGCAATAATTAACCAAAAAATAGTAAAAATAAGGAATTTGCAACACTAACAAACAAGTTAGAAGACATTGTCTGATTCTCCTTTGCTGAGACAAAGACTGGGCTGGCTATTCTTGGTTGTCAACTTGGCAACATTGGAATTAACTAAAACCCAAAGGCTGGGCTTTTTTTTCTTTTTTCTTTTCTTTTTTTTTAAATGTAATTTATTCACTTTTATATCAATCACAGGTTAGGTACTTTGCATCCCAGGCCTAACCCCTCCCTCATTCCCTCCCACTTTCCCCATCCCTCCCTCATCTCCTCCCCGCCCCCTCCAAGTCCACTGATGGGGGAGGATCTCCTCCCCTTCCATCTGACCCCAGATCATCTTGTCTCCTCAGGGCTGGCTGCAATGTCCTCCCCTGGGATCTAGCTAGGCTGTTACTCCTTGGCATGTATGGGGGAGGGTCAAAGAGCCAGCCATCGAGTTCATGACAGAAACAGTCCCTGTTCCCTTACTAGGGTCTTCAGTTGGACACAGAGCTACCATGTGGTTCTAGGCCATATCCATACATGGTCCTTGGTTGGAGAAATTGTCTCGTATAAGACCCCTGTGCCCTGCTCAGTTTGGTCTTTGTGGAGCTCTTGTTCTCCACAAGTCTTACTAACTTCCCCTACTTTTATTATTATTTCCCACCCTCTGCTGAAGGCTTGGTTGTGAGTCTTAATATCTGCTTTGATACATTGCTATATTGATTCTTTCAGAGGCCCTCTTAGGTATGCTCCTGTCCTGTTGCTTGTTTTATCCTCCATTCAATGTCCATCCC
>CM053761.1:66806494-66833179 GCA_028658305.1 Pachyuromys duprasi | reverse complement strand
TCCCACCAGCAATGGAGGAGGGTTCCTCTTTCTCCACAACCTCTCCAGCATGAGTTGTCACTAGAGTTTTTGATCTTAGCCATTCTGGTGGGTGTAAGGTGAAATCTCAGGGTCGTTTTGATTTGCATCTTCCTGATGGCTAAGGAAGGCATTTTTTTCTTAATTAAATCCTTTGAAGTGGGAAGACCCAATTTTAATCCAGATTTTTGAGGTGGAAAGTCCTCTCTCTTTGCCTGCTTGCCCTCACTCTCGCTGGCAAGTCCATTCTTTTACTGGCACTAGAGCTACTTCTTAGGGTTCTGGCATATACTGAAGACCAGGGTGAGGCAGTCAGCCCCATAGACTAAACAACTACTGGATTCTTGGGCGTTATGTTGGTAGGCAGCCATTGTGCCTGGACCACAACTTGTAAGCCATTCTGATAAACTCCATGTGTATATGTATATATATATACATATATATGTATATATATATGGGATATATATATGTATATATACATCTGTGTATATATGTATATATATACATATATGGGATGTATACATCTGAATATATATATATATATATATATATATGTGTGTGTGTGTGTGTGTGTATGATTTCTATAAGTTCTGTTCCTCTAAAGAACTAATACTAGAACCAGAAGCAACCAGGTAAGGAAAGGGATTATTTGGCTCACATATCCCAATCACAGCCAACGCAGAACAGGAACCTGAAAGCAGGAACTGAAGCAGAGACCATGGAGGAACATTGCTTACTGGCTGGCTCTTTTTTGTTGTTGTTTTGTTTTGTAAATACAATCAGTACTACTTGCTCAGGTTGGGACTGCCCACAGTGGGCTAGGCCTTCCTACATCAGTCAGTCAAGAAAATGCCCCACAGATGTGCCCAGAAGCCAGTTTGAATGAGGCATTTTTTCAATTGAGGTTCCCTCTTTCAGATGACCTGAGCTTATATCAAGTTGACCAAACAACTAACCAGCACAGATATAGAAAATAATCTTACCTTGATGATTGCTGATAAAGGACAGAGGAAAACGATCCTGATTATAGAAAACATGTTCTTAGAGTAGTTGACTCAATATTGTAATGATGCCAACATTCCCCAGTCTCTATATATTCAGTGTAATTCCAACCAAATACAAAAGTGCTAGCCCACTAGCAGGCAGGTCCCATTAAAAGGCTATTAAATGGGTGTGGTATGCATAACTTTAAACCCAGTACTTCGGAGGCAGAGGTAGGCATATTTCTTGTGAGTCTGAGGCAAGCCAGGGAAACTCTGTCTCAATTTTTAAAAAATATTGAAATAGTATTCTACACAGCTTAGCAGTAAAAACACTGTCAGTGTGCTGGCTAGTTTTATGTAAATTTGACACAAGCTAAAGCCATCTGAGAGGAGGAAACCCCAATTGAGAAAATCAGGTTACAGGCAGACAAACTTGCAGCATATTTTCTTAACTGGTGATTGATAGGTACCGCTATGGGTGGCGCCATCCCTTGGTTCCTGGTCCTGAGTTCCCTAAGAAGCAGGCTGAGCAAACCACAGGGAGCAGGCCAGGAAGCAGCACCCTTCTGTGGCTTCTACACCAGCTCCTTCTTCCATGTTCCTGCCCTGTTTGAGGTCCGCCCTCACTGCTTTTGATGGTGAGCTGTTATATGAAGGTGTAGGTGAAATAAATCCTTTCCTCCTTAAGTTGCTTTTGGGTCATGGTTTAATCACAGCAATAGTGATGACAGTTGGGAAAGAGAACAGAATGAACTAAGGGTCTTTGGGGACAGCCCTAGACAAACAAACCTAAGGGCAGGAAAATGGAAAGTGGGATCGCTCAGATTATCAAAGCAGATAATAAAACTCACAACCAAACCTTCGGCAGAGTGCAGGGAATCATATGAAAGAAGGGGGAGTTAGTAAGACTTGGAGAGGACAGGAGCTCCACAAGGACCAAATAGATCAGGGCACAGGGGTCTTTTATGAGACTGTTTCTCCAACCAAGGACCATGTATGGATATAACCTAGAACCCCTGCTCGGATATAGCCCATGGTAGCTCAGTATCCAACTGGGTACCCTAGTAAGAGGAACAGGGACTATTTCTGTCATGAACTCAATGGCTAGTTCTTTGACCCTCCCCCCCACCTCTGAGGGAGGAGCAGCCTTGCTAGACCCCAGAAGAGGACACTGCAGCCAGCCCTGAAGAGAGCTGATAAGCTAGGGTCAGATGGAAGGGGAGGAGGTCATCCCCTATCACTGGACTTGGAAAGGGGCAGGGAGGAGATGAGGGAGGGATGGGGAGAGTGGGAGGGAAGGAGGGAGGGGGCTGCGGCTGGGATACAAAGTACATAACCTGTGATTAATATAAAAATAAAGAAATGTTTAAAAAATGGCTAAATTTAAAGACTAGCACAAAATCCAGAATTCAGACGTAAAACAAGATTCCAAAGACTGAATATTGGAACGGGGATGGTAAGAATGTTTGTAACAGACAGTTGAGAACAGGCTTTTCAATACTGAGGGCTGAATTCAGGCAAGTGCTCTACAAGTGAGCCATATTCCTCTTTCTCCTTTCTTGTTAGACAGTTTCATCGTATTGCATGGCCGGCTTCGGGCTTTTGATCCTGCTACCTCAGCATCCCGAGTAGCTGAAACTACAGGCTTGGGTCCCAGTGCCTGCTGAGGAAAGATTTTTTTTAATGTTTTTATTTATTGATTATTATTTTATGTGTATGGATGTTCTGCCTACAGGGATGTCAGTGTGATGCATGCATGTCTGGTGCCCACAGAGGCTGGAAGAGGCTGCTGGATCCCCTAGAACTGGAGTTGCAGATAGTTGTGAGCTGCCATGTCGGTGCTGGGACTCAAACTTTGACCCCTTGGAAGAGCATCCAGTGCTCTCAACCTCTGAGCGTCACTCCAGCCATGAGTGTTTTAAGAGTATGAAACTGCCAAACACAGAAAACAAAGCCAAGTGAAACATCCCTTGTTGTGGTTAATTATGGTTAATCTTCATGGTCAACTTGATAGGCTCTGCAGTCACCTGGAAGACAAGCCTCTGGGCATGCTTGTAAGGAACGTTCTAGTTCAGGTTAGAGGTGGGAAGACCCATCCCCTGTGGGCTACACTGCTCTGTGGGGTGGGGCTCCACATTGAGAAAAGGAGCTGAGCATAAGTAGCTAGCTCCTACTGCTTCCTGACAGGAGGTGAACGTGGCCAGCTGCCATCCCTTTCTATGAACTATACCCTAAAACTGCAAACAGAAGCAAATGCTCCTTTCCTTTCGTAAGTTTAGTTTCTCAGGGTATCTTATCACAGCTTCAGGAAAAATAATTAATATATCCCCCCCAAAAACCTTTGATAAATCTGATTATACAAAAATTGAGAGCTTTGTGTTTGGTAAAGAAAACCAGGGACACTGTGACAAGTAACAGATTGGACAAATCTATTTTCAAATGTCCAAGGAGTGTGAAATTGCTGTCTAAAATATATAAAAAACTCTGAAAACACACACACACACACTATAGGACAAGCTGGGTGCAATGACGCATGCCTGTAATCCCAGCACTCAGGGAGGCAGAGACAGGTGGATCTTTGTGAGCTTGAGGCCAGCCTGTTCTACCAGCCAGAGCTACACAGATAACCCCTGTCTCAAACAAACAAACAAACAAACAAACAACTCCCCCAGGAACTGCAGATAAGTACATGTAACAGCCTAGATAGAAACAGGCATGGAGGAGGACATGTGAGCAGGTGCAAGGCTAAATAATCAAACTAATGACAACCAGACAAACACAGATTAAAATGATTACCAGAAAACACCTTTTACTATTTTATTTTACTTATTTTATGTGTATGGGTGTTAGCTTGCATGCATGTTTGTGCTCTACAGGCATGCCTGGTGCCAGCAGAGTCCAGAAGAAGGCATCAGATCCCCTGGCACTGGAGTTACAGATGGTTGTGAGCTGCCATGTGGCGGCGGGGAATTGAACCCAGGTTCTCTGGAAAAGCAGCCAGCCCTCTTAACCACTGAACTATCTCTCCAGCTCCAGAAAATACTCTTCTGATATTCACCAACAAAAATGAAATATCTGGAAACTAACCAGGTCTGGCTGAGAGATTGCAGATTTAGGAATGGTCATATGCAACCAGTGGGGTGTAACTGATGAAG
The DNA here is from genome assembly GCA_028658305.1 of Pachyuromys duprasi. Classification (NCBI taxonomy): domain Eukaryota; kingdom Metazoa; phylum Chordata; class Mammalia; order Rodentia; family Muridae; genus Pachyuromys; species Pachyuromys duprasi. The sequence goes on along the minus strand of CM053761.1, from coordinate 66,829,023 downwards.
CCACTCTGACAGCCTAACAGTCTGGGGTAGGTGGCCTACGGACTGTCCCACCTACATACACATGGTTGCTTGTGAGCTCTGAGTGTTGGAAGCAACCAGGTACTCACCACCAGGGAACTAGAGCAGTGACGTGTGTCAGATAGATCTGTAATAGCTGGAACAGCAGTAGTCCGGACATACACAGCTCAAGGTGGCTATACCTGTCACACCGAGACAATGGACACAGATTGAAATACATAGAACTGAAAGTATTTATCTGAAATGTAGATATTATACAAGAGCGGACATAAAAAAGGATGCACACCCCAATATATCAGAATAGTTGCATAGAAAGAAAGAACACAACTGACCAATGCAAAGAGAAGTACATGAAAAAAGATTGGGCAGATGGATAAATGGTGAGTGGGTGGATGGAAGGAGGGATGGAGGAATGGATGGATGAAATTCTCATAACAAAAGGGCCCATATTTCAGGTGAGAGCATATATACCTCAACAAAATATGATTTCCTTAGTCCTCTGCAGTAGAAGTGCTATTCAAACAAAACCGCAAATATTTGAAAAAATAAACTACAGGAACATTGGTAGATTTCCACCACGAAAGCATTTCTAGAATAAATTCTGCTAAAAAACATTTTTAAATATAGGTTCTTGATATTTTTCCCAGACTCCCCTGGAATTTTAAGTACTAGGACACTGGGCTGGAGAGACGGCTCGGCAGTTAAAGGCGCTGGTTGTTGTTTCAAGGTCCCCAAATTCAATTCTCAGCACCCACATGGCAGCTCGCAACCATCTAAACGGCATCTGGGGCCCTCTTCTGTTATGCAGGCACACACACAGACCAAGCACCCATATACATAAATAAATAAATGAATAAATATTTTTTAAAAGTACCACAACACACAGTTTGCATTTGCCTCTTCTTTATTTAAATTGTTGTTATATTTGTGTATGTGTGATGAGAATGTTACAGCATATATGTGGGAACCAGACAATATGCAGGAGTCAGTTCTTGCCTTCCACGGTGTGGGTCCTGGGCTTCCAACTCAGGTTATTAGGCTGGTTGGCGAACACTTTTACCTCCTGAGCCACCTTTTATTTGCCTCTTTCCCCACCCCCAAGTGAGAGAATGAACACAGTCCCCCACCACCACAAATTATGAAGTGGAGTTTCCTGCATTTAGAGAAATCACAGGCACGTTAGCGTGTCTGGAGTATAATTGATAAGCTTCGCCCTGGGGAAACTACCTTCCTGGTCATGGTCAATCCTGTGTTGTATTTGCCTCTTGCTGAGCTTTTTATATAGCCCTGAAAACATTTATGGAGTTCTATTTATAGTAGACAGTATTCTAGGCACCTGAGATAAACCCTTGAACAAAGCAAAGACCTCCACCCTCAAGGCACTTATGTTCAGAAGAACATAGTAGATATAACTAACATGTCAATTGCATAGTGTCACCAATCATAAGTATTCAGAAGAGAAATGTCAAACAAGGCAAGAGGATTCAGAAAGATGTGGTGTGGTGCTTTGTTTTGTAGTAAATGGAGATAGAAATGTGAGCCTCACTGAAAAGGTAACCTAAAGGAAGGAAGCTAAGCATAGAGTTTTTAGAGAGAAGAATGAGGCAGTGCAAAGGTCCTGAGGCGGAAGCATGCCAGGACGTTAGTGAGACTAGCATAACGTGAGAAAATAGGAAATGGTGGGGCATGAAGCCAGAGAAGAGAGATGTGTTTGGTATAGATCATGTGGGAACTTGGAGCCATTTGTCTGGACCTTAAGGTTTTTCTCTGAAGAGGAAAGGACATTGTGTGGAGTTTTGTTTGTTTTGTGACAAGGTCTCATGTAGGCCAGACTGGCTTTAAACTTGCTATGTAGTTGAGAATAAACTTGAACTTCTAATCCTCCTGCCTCCTGAGTTCTAGGATTATAGACATGACTGACATGCTCAGTTCATTCAGCATGCCTGGATTTGTGGTGATAGAGACGCATCCCATGGCTTCACGCACATCAGGCAAGCACTCTACCAACTGAGCTACCTCCCCAGTCCTAGAATCAGCTTCACTGAGTGCCTCTTCAGTGGGAAGACGGAAGGCTTGGAGCTCTGTGAAGGTGGGCTGGACTGTGGACAATCCTCTAGGAACATGGGACACTGGACAGAAGAGGGAAGAACAGTACAACAGCCAGAGACCCACTTCGAGTTCAATTAAATAGAAACAGAAAATATTATTCAAGTGGCTGTGTAATGAAACCCTGTCTTTTTAAAAAGCAAGGTGTCTGGAGAGATGGCTCAGTGGTTAAGAGTCCTGGCTGCTCTTCCAGGGGACCTGAGTTCAGTTCCCAACACCCACATGGCAGCTTACCACTGTCTAACTCCAGTTCCCTCTCACAGATAAACAGGCAGAACATCAATGCACATGTGAAAATGAATAAACTTGAAGAAAAAAAAAGGTAGCACTGAAAATAGACTGGTAAAGTGGAGATTTTCCTGCTAGCTAGTTCCCACGCCACGTTTGCCTGGCAGAGGCTGTAAGCCCTTCGTCTTGGACTCTTAGCAACCTTCTAGCCTCTGGGCTCTGTTGCTACCTGCCTCCCTGGAGCTAGTCTGGTGAATGAATATCCCGTTCTGTTCAGGCCCAGATGAAATGAATTCTTCTGTCTCCAGCTGCACCACACCCTTTCACCGCCTCCCACTGAGTTCTGGTTTCTGGTCTAGACAAGACAGTTTTGTGCTCATTTGCATAGCAGAGATTATTGATATCAGTCAGATCCCCAGTGAACAAATTCTCAAACCTGTCTCAGCCCAGGTTCCCAGCTTCAGCCCCAGCCCAGCTCCAGCCTCTTTTCCTAGGCGGTGTCTTCTTCCCCTTCCAGGGAGGAGGACATCCAGCAAAAGTCCCCAGGAGTAGAGTAACGACGATGACTGGTGTCCCATGGAGATGTCTCAGTTATCATCACGGTTTGTTCCATCACTGAGCAGCCAGGGGAAATGAACTCAGCCACGGGTGGAGCCCGGAGGGACGTGCAAGTGCCCATTGAAACGGCGAGGTCAGGCGGGCGGTGCAGCCCTGCTTGTGCAGGGCTTGCGAGCATGTGCTGAGCCCTTCAGCTGAGCGTGGTGGCACATGCCCGAAATCCTGGCAGGAGGATCACGGCTCACCGTTATCGTTAGGACTGAAAATTGAAAAATGGATTTATTTATGTATTTTTGTATGTAGAGGTATTTTGCCTGCATGCATGTCTGTGTACCACTTTTGTGCCTGGTAACAACAGACCAGAAGAGGGTATCTGATCCTCTGGAATTGGAGTTACAGAAGGTTGTGGGTGCTGGGAATGAAACCCAGATCCTCTGAAAGAAGAACCAGTGCTCTTAACTGGGGAGCCACTGTTCCAGCCCATACATAGAGATTTTTAAGCCAGCCTGGGTTACATGACATCCTATGTTAAAAAAAAAATTGTTGTCAGGTGTCTGTGAAATTCCTTTACAAATATAATCTCATCTCTTAAATTCCCTGGCTTCTTTCACCCATTTTGTTAGACTTCTTCCTGACTCTTTGTTTGGTGTATCTCAGTCTTTATTTATTATCAACCTGGTAAGGAGCCTTTCAAAATATTTGCTTTTAATTTTTAATTTTATGAATGTGTCTGCTTGTCATCTGTGTGTGGGTATATGAAATGAGTGCTGTGCCCTCAGAGACCAGAGGTTTCAGATCCCTTGGTGCTGGAGTTATAGGCAGTTGTGAGCTGATGTAGGTGTTGGGAAGTGAATTTGGGTCCTCTGAGGCATCTCTCCAAACCCAGCAGCCTTTTTAGACAATTTCTTCCCTAATCATCTCCCACATCTAATCAACTTGTCATGCAGTATGTAAGAAGTTTAGCAAAAGTCTGGATCTCCAGGACATGAGGCCACCATGAAAAGAAGGTCCAGTGGCATGCGCCTGAAATCCTACCACTATGGAGGACATCATGGGCTTGGAGCCAGCCTGTGCTAAACAGTCAATCATAGTAAGAGCTAAAAAGCAAACAAAGTAATACAACACATAGCTAAAGAGGTGGCATATCTGGCTGACGATGCAGCTTGGAGATAGAGTACTTGCCTAGTATGTGCAAAACTCTGGGTTCAATCCCCAGCACTGCAAAAATAGATATAAATGGATCAATTGGTTGTTGGGTGTAGTAGTTACTTTTCTGGTGTTGTGATAAAACACCATGGCCAAAAACAACGTAAGAAGTGTTATTTTAGCTTATGGTTCCAGGAGGCCAGGGGATATAATGCAGGGAAGCGCAGGAATAATGGCAGGGGCAGGGAGCTGGATGATCACATTTTATTCACACACAGGAAGCAGATCCAACAATCAGGAAGAGGGGCCAGAATAAACCCTCACAGCCCCTCCTTCCTTCTCTCTCCTCCATCGACCTGCTTTCTCCAGCAAGGCTGCAATTCCTTAAGGTTCCATTGACTTCCCCAGACACTTCCACCAACTAGGGACTGGGTGTTCAAGTAATGAGACCATGGGAGTTGTTTCTCAGTCAGCCCACAACAACAGATAAGAAAAAGGGTGTTTAAAATTTGATCAACCCCCCACACGCACAGAGAGAGAGAACACATAAGTAGATAAATGTAAATAATTTCTTCAAAAAAATACTAACCTGGGCTAGTGATAAAGAGCACTTACTGTTCTTGCACAGAATTTGAGTTTTGTTATCGGCACCTATATTAGGTGGATGACAACTACCTGCAAACCCAGTTCCAGGGATTCTGATGCCTTTTTCTAGCTTGTGTGGGTGACTGCACAAACCTGAAAAAACACACATGCATGCACATGCAAAAGTATATATGTGCACCTTTATGTATACATATTTATATACAACATACATACATATATATATATATATAATGTATATGTATGTGTACACACACCAAAAATTTACTTATACCCCTGGCAGTTGCATTCATCACTGATTCGCTTTGAAGAGTTCTCTCTTCTGAGGTGTCGTATAAATAAAATCATACAGTATGCATGTTTTTGTTGTGTGACAACTTTCTTCCTCCTAAAATTTTTGATTTATCACTTCATTGTGTGCTTCTATAAGTCCCTTCCTTTTTATTAATGAGATTCTACTTTATTGATACAGTAAATTTGCTACCAAAATACCTACTTGAGTTCTTTCTGGTTTTAGAATATTATGAATTGTATTATCTGGAGTTCTCTAACAAACAGAACTGATAGAATATATATATATATATATATATATATATGTGTGTGTGTATACATATTCATCATTCTATATTGTTATATATATTCATTCTATACACACACACAGAATTTATTAGACTGGCTTACAGAACGTGGTCTGGGTGGTTAGTGGTGGCCGACCGACTATGGAAAGGCTGGAAATCCAGTAGTTGTTCAGTCCATAAATCTGGATGTCTCTGCAGTCCTAATCTGGTGCTGAAGGCCTGGAGAACTCTTGGGAGCTGTTGGTCTTCAGTGTGTCTTAGAATCTCAAAGGAGTTCGTTCTAATATTAGTAAAGGAATGCTGCAGCCACAGGACAGATGAACTTGCCAGCAAGAGTGAGAACAAGCAGCAAAAAGTAAACTTTTCTTCTTCATGTCCTTTCGCCTTGGCTGCCACCTGTAGGAACGCTCACATTTGGGGCAGGTCTTACGGCTTCAAATAATCTGGTTAGGAGCTCACAGGCAGGCCCAGCAGCATGGGTTTTGGTTGATTCCAGGTGTACTCCACAACCAAGATGTGACATGAGAAGAGCATTGGTGACAAGTCTGTGAGTGGACATTTTCTTGTGTTTCTCTTACAATAATACATCAGAATAAACTAGTAGGCCAAGCATATGTACATGTAAATTTTACAAATAACTGACAGTTTTCTATAGGGGGCATTGACAATCCTATCTTTGAAATACAAAGAATCTCACTTGCTTACTATCCTGACAACATTTGGTATTGTGGGTTTATTTTGGCTTTTTTAATTGAGTAACTAGTAGCATTTCATTGTGATTCTTAAAAGTTTTTTCTTTTCCTTTTTCTGAGAATCTGGCTTAGAACACATAACAATTGTTCTATCTCAGCCAGCCAAGCTCAGGGAGTAAACACATTTTGTTCTTTTGTATCTCCTGCAACTGGAGTTAAGGATGGTCGTGAGCTATCGCTGGGTGCTGGGACTGAAACTGTGTCCTCTGAAACAACAAATGCTCTTAGCCACTGAGACATCTGTCTAGCTGAAGACATCGGACTTTTAAGGTTTTAGAGGGTTGTGGTTTAAAAGGCAGTGTTGAAATCCTGGAGAGAGGCCCTAGAAAGCCAATGGTGATGCTCTTAAGGTGAAGTCTAAGCTTCAATGGAGGCTGTATGTATTGGAGATGCCAGGACTCTGAGACAGGTGCCAACAAGCAAGGCCTGTGTAGAGTGGAGATAGCCTATGCATGCTTCAGGCTGGAGGTGTGGGGCTACCTAGGCCTTTGGAGCAGTTAATTACATTAGCCCCAGATGATAGGTATGAAGATGAGGGAGCTGATACTTGCCCTGGTAGATTTAAAACATTAAAAATTTGCATTTATGTGTATGGGTCTCTTGTCTGCATGTAGTCTGTGTTCTGTATGTGTGCCTGGTGGCCAGAAAGGGCAGAAGAGGGCATCAGATACCCTAGGACTAGAGTTGAGAGGTGTCATGTAGGTACTGGGAATCAAAACTCAGTCCTCTGGGAGAACAGCAACTGCTGTTAACCACTGAGCCATCTCTCTAGTCACACACAATGTCCCACTGACCCTGTCTTTAGAGAGAGTTTCACTATGCAGCCCTGGCTGACTGTGCAAATCAGGATGACCTTGACTTCACAGAGATCCACCTGCCTCTGCCTCCCAAGTCTTAGGATTAAAGGTAAGCACCACACCTAGCCTGAGAGTACCTTTGATACTAGAAATGGTCATTTATGTCAAAAAGTGGGACACTGTGGTGATTTGAATGAAAATGGCCCCATAGACTCATAGCACTATAGGAGGCGTGGTCTTGTTGGAGCAGATGTGGCCTTGTTGAAGGAAGTATGTCATACAGGGCAGGCTTTGAGGTTTCAGATGCTCAAGCCAGGCCCAGTGCCCCTCTCTGTTCCTACTGCCTTCAGATCTAGATGTAGAACTCTCAGCTGCTTCTCCATGTCTGCTGTGCGCCGCCATGCTTCATACCATGACAATGATGAACTAAGCCTCTCAACTGTGAGCCAGTCCCAGCTGAATGTTTTCCTTTATGAGAGTTGCATGGTCATGGTGTCTCTTCAAAATAGAAACCCTAAAGCAGACCCAAGACCAACAATATGTGGCCTGTCAAAATGAAGAGTCCAAGTGACAATATATATAGGCTCAGACTCCATTTTTTTTAAAAAGATATTCCTAATGACTAATGAACACATGAAAATCAAAGAATTCTAGATTATTTAGCTATTAAATGCACCTTTAAAAAAAAGAGGAAGAAAATCAACGTTAGTACTTTATTCATGCCTAATGAAACTCTCCCAGCTATCCCTCTAAGAACAGTCTGATTCTTTTCTAACTTCTTTCCCACAGCAGTATTAATTTTCTTTCTTTTTTTCCTTCCAAGATGCGTTTTTTTTGTGTAACAGCCCTTGGTGTCCTGGAACTCACTTTGTAGACCAGGCTGGCTTCAAACTCACAGAGATCTACCTGACTCTGTCTCCCAAGGGCTGGAATCAAAGGCATTTAACACTATACCTGGCCTTTTCCTTTTTTATAATGACAAATTATCTTCAAAAAATTTTTTTTTGTTTATTTGTAAAAATGCAAAGCTAAACCACAAACATAAACCAAGGAATCACATCTTATGTTTATTTCTGTGGGCCCATCCTTCAAGGTGCTGACCAGTTCCAAGCTGGGGGTGAAGGGATAGGGAGGTCACATGAGACCAGAATGGATAGGTGCCTCTAGGCTTTGGCTCCTTAGCTTCAGTCCCTTACACCGAGGGTGAGCCAGGAAAAGGACCCTCTTGCTCCCCGATGCAGGTAAACATTCACATCTTGTCTTATGAGGGTTGACGTGCAGGCTTCAGAATCAGCCCGCTTGTGTTTGAATGTCTTCCCCCTACTCAGTGTTTCTGGATGCCTCTCTGACAGAGCTGGTGGGATTCTGTGAAGACAAGTCAAGCCCCTAGCAAACTGTCTTGTCTGGGGAATAGCAAGGGCTCAGCAACAGCCAATTTTATTAAACCTACATGGCTAGATAAGACCCATTCTCCAGACTCACCATTCTCCATACCCAGCAGTAAGCTGATCTGGCAAATAGGGGTCCTGGGTCATTTGATCCCCATTTTCCCTTTTGGTAGTCAGAGTGTAACAAGAATGGAGAGCATAAGGACCCGGCTCTGCCAGTTACTTTGGCAAACCACAAGAACACAATGGGCTCAAGATACAACCCCTCCCGTTGTTGGCTCTAGAAAACAAGAAGGTGACAAATCCACAGTAACAGCACCCATCTCTTCTCCCTCCCAGAAAGGAAGCTGTAGCTTGGGCCTGGTTTTCAGTGTTTCCCTAGGGGCTTCCTCCTGACCTAGACACCGCCAGGCGCTCCTGAACCCCCTGAGGTATAGAGACTCTGCAAGCCAGGTTGGGGCCCTCCCAGGTGCAGAACCGGTAATCGGGCGGGCCTGGGGGTAGGCGGCAGCTGCAGATCGCGGCCAGGGAGACGGGTGGGAGCAGCTGGATCCCAGGGAAACTTGGCTGGCGCTACGGGCCACGCGGGGGGCTGACATCAAAGGCTCCGGCTCCGGAGCGCGGAGGGGGAAGGGGCGGCGCCGACCCTTCTGGATTTCTCTCTAAAAATGACCTTGGTCGCCTTCTCTGCAGCTGCAGACTTTACATTCTTGCTGCACTGGGGAGACTGCATGTAGTCTATGGCAACAGGTGCGGGCTGCTCCAAGGTGCTCTTGGGCATCTGGCGACAGAAGGTGTTTAAGAGCGATAAACAGTAACGACAGACGACCAACTAGACTGATTATTTAGATGCAAATATCCATGAAGACTCTGGTACCCGCTGTGCAAAGGCTTCTAATGCTGACTGTTGAGACCTCATCACTACTTGGAAAGTTCTGGAACTTCTCTTCCCACCCTACTGTAGGAGACCAGAAGGCCTCAAATGGTGGTGGGCTTCTGCATTCCGTGGGGAGAGCTATGTGCTTCTGGGCATGTCCTGCTTCTGCCTGCCGTGGCCTGAGAGAGGGGCCTTGGAAACGGGAAACCGCGGGTCACTCAGGTGGATTATAGTTACAGCTGTAGCTGCTCCTTCAGTTAATAAGCAAGTGGGGAATGTGAGTGTGGTAGTAAAAGAATAAAATAGAACGCCTAGCCAGATTCCCACAGCTGTAATTCCAGCACTCAAAAGGATGGATCAGGAATGAATGAGTTCCAGGCCAGCCTGGGCTACACAGTGAACCTCTGTTTCAAAAAACCGAAAAAGAAAAGATGGAAAAGAAAGAGGGGAAGGGGGCAAAAGGAGAAGGAGACAGCGGAGAGGAGAAAGTAGGGAGAGGAGGAGGAAGAAGAATGGGAGGAAAGAGAAGTTAGGGGAGGAAAAGGAGAAAAGGAGCCTGGCAACTCAGGGCACTGTCAATAGGAGCCAAGTCAGTTGCCAGGTCAGCGCCAGGATGAGCTCTCCAACGGAAATGGATTTAAAGATGAACCGTGGCTCTTAGAGTGCACACCTGAGCCAGCCCCACCCCCTTCCCTGGGAACTCCTCAGAAATGCTACCTACAGAACCAGAAACTCGGAGTGGGCCCAACCACAGGCAGTCCTGAAGCCAGGCTGGCATCAGTTTGAGAACTTTTAGCGTAAAAAAAAAAAAAAAAAGGCCTCTGGTTTGGGAAGGAGAAACTGGATCCTTCCATTTTCCCACCAGTGAAAAGAAGGGTGGAATTAGGTCAGTGGACTCATGGGGGGCCAGGTGAGGCGGTGTCACGGCTGAAGGTTGGACCTTGCGCCAGCCGGGCTTGCCTGGTCTGCATTTTGTTATCACATTTTCTGGTTTTTGAACGAGAAGCTGATATCATAGATGTCTCCGGTCACAGCAACTAATTAAACATAAAGCGTCGTTTGCATCCCCAAGGCATTTTGGATTTAGTCTGCTGTGCCTCACTCATATTTCCCAAGTTCCAAGATTGTTTCTTCTATTCTAGACCAGCGTGGGGTCCTAGCACGCCGGCTGACCCGGCTGCCACTCCACAGGAGAATAGTTTGGCTTCCCAGGAAATATTACTCGAAGAGAAAGCTTTATAGAACCCCTCATAGCCACACAAAAATATTATTGTTCCCTTTCTCCCTCTCTGTCACTTTCTCATCTTCCTAATAAGGGAGCTCCATTGTTCTCATTATAATTTAGACCTAAAAAATGCTGACCCACAGACACATTAAGCAACCTGCTCAAAGCCATCTTCCTAACCACAACTTCCTTGTCAAAGCCCACTCTAAAACACAGCTAGTGTTTATCAGGCTTTTCCCCCTAAAAGGCAGGCACTGTTCTCAGGGTACAAGGATTAACCCTTTCCATTCTACAAGCATCTATGAAGTGGCTTCATTGTCTTGTTTTTAACAAATGGTGAAACCAAAGGTCCAGAGAAGTGAAAAAACAAAACAACAAAACAGCAACTATTATTCCTTGTTTTCATCTGAAATTTCATTAGTATCACATTCCCTGTCTACATCTCCACCAGCATGCTGATTACAACTGCCTAAGTCACTTCTAAGATTGAAGAGTTCTCTAAAGCACTCTTCTGATCCTTTACCTTGAAGCTCTGTTCATTGCAATATGTCCTTTTTCTAGTGTTCATTTCAGCTCCTAAAGCCCTTTCCATGTATTTTAGTAGATATTTTAGCAACCACTCATTTCTAGGACCAATTTATTTATTATACCATTTCTGCTGTTATGAGAAATTATCTTAAACTGAGGAAACATCAAAAGTATAATTCTCATTGTGTTCAAGAGGCTCGAAAGTCTAAGACAAAACAGAGGTACATTCATTGTGTGTGAGGGCCCTTTCTCTACCTGTGAATTTTTGTCTTGAACACTCTGTTCTCACATGGCAGAAAGTACAGATGTGTTAGAGAGGCTAAAGTTAGTTGCCTGTAATCATTTTATGAGCCTCTGATGCTCTTCATTAGGCCAAGTGTTCACAGCTTAATTACCTTCTAAAAGACCCACCCTCTTAATATTATAGCATTGGATATTAAACTTCAGTATACATTTTAGAAGAAATGCCAACTTTATTTTAAAATTAATTTAAAAATTAAATTACTTAATTAAAAATTAAATTAACTAATTAAAAATTAAATTAAGTAAAATTTTTAAGCATTCCCAAGGTCACCCTGTGAGCTTGCAGTGAGTGGCACAGCCTGGCTGGCTTCCCCACTCTCCGCTGAGTGATGGGCCTTGTCTTACTCCTCTCAGATGGCGTGGCTAGGAATATGGACATAAAGGGTCCTGTGCTAATGTTGCCAAGCTGAGCTGGTCCTATGCACAGGAAGCTGTGACCCAGCCAGGTCAGCACCCCCCACCTCCTACCCCCACCCTACCCGCTAATGTAGCCAGTCAGGCTTAAGGTGTCACAGAGTTTGACAGCTTTAACAAAGGAGGTGTCATCCGGAGAAGATGAAAGAGCAAAGCTGTTTATTTGAAGATTAGGGACTTAAGAAATGTGTGCGGTTCTGCAGGCAGCACTTCTCCGTCCTCTCCTCTGTGTTCGAAGGGCTGTAGGGGGAAGAGTGCCCCATAATCCAGTTTAATGTTACAGGGCTTTCCAGGGAGCACAGACGTCCTTCTCCTTCCAGCCCTGTTGGGAAGAGCCCCCAGTGGGCAGAGCACACATCACAGAGTCTGGAGGTATGGGTCCTGGTCCTGCTCAGAGAAGAGAGAATAATTTTACGTTTCCAGATTCCAAGTGCTCTCCCCACCCTGGGGTCCAGTAGGGTGGTCACTTGCCCCGTGTAGCTGGTTCATTTTCTCTGCTACTCCTGGTACATGCATATGATCGAAGAATCAGGTCATCCTGAAGTGTTAGATACTTAATTTTCAGCGTGTATTTTTTCAATCAAAATGTTTTCTCTTATGCTTTCCCCAGTGGGTTCTTTTTAAAATTTTGTTTTATTGTTATTATTTATTACATTATTTGTTTGCATGTGAGAGAGAGGCATGTGAGTACACACATGCCTTTGCATGCCAATGGATGTCAGAGAACAACTTGGCAGACTCCATTTTCTCTATCCACTTTCACATAGGTTCTGGGGATTGAACTCAGATCATGAGGCTTAAACAAGAGCCACTTGCCATGGCCCCTCCCCCCTTAAGATTGATTTTATTTCAAATTATCTGTGTGTGTGTCTGTATGTGGGTATGTGCATATGAGTGCAAGTGCCTGCAGGGGTCAGAAGAGGGCATCAGAGCCCCTGGAACTGGAGCTACCTGCGGGTGTGAACCACACAGCGTGGGTCCTGGGAACGGAACTTGGGCCTTCTGCCAGAACAGTACATACTGACCCATGTCTCCAGCGTTACCAGCTTCTTTTAGAGTTTTATCTGTTTTTAAAGTTTTCATACAAACATAAATTGTATGTTGAGCATATTCTCCCCTGTCCATCCTTTCCTGTCCTTTATCTCTCTTTATTGCCCTTTGCCTCCTTACACAGTTTTCTTCTACTTGCATGCATAAAACTGTGTTTTTATGTATCTATGTGAAATCTAGGAATCACAAATGAGATAAAACAGATAATATTATTTGTCTTACTGAATTTGCTTTAGTCCACTTATGATCACTTCTAGTTGCATGCATATTCTTTTAAACATCATGACTTTATTCTTTATGAAAAACATTGTATATGTGAACATTTTTCCTTAGACATTGATCCTGGTTAATGTTGTTGCTAACTTGTCACAAGCTGGGGTCATTGGAGAAGAGGGAACCTCAACTGAGAAACTGTTTCCGTAAGATTGGCCTATAAGATTGGTCTATGGACAAGAGTTTTCGGTATTGTCTTGATTAATGGTTGTCATGGGAGGACCTAGCCTCTGTGGGTGGTGCCATCCCTCGGCAGGGGGTCTGGGATAGATAAGAAAACAGTCTGGGCAAACCTTGAGAAGCAAGCAAATTAGCAGCATTCTTTCCATGGTTCCCACATTAGTTCCTGACTCCAAATTCTGGTCTTGAGTTCCTGCCCTGACTTTCTTTGATGATGGACTATGATGTGAAACTGTAGGCTGAAATAAACCATCCTTCTCCAAGCTGCTTTTGCTCATGGTGTCTTATCATAGCAATAGAAACCTAAGACACCATTCCTCTATTGATGGATAGCTACATTGGCTCTGTACTAAACACTGATGTGCAAGTATCTCTGTGGTGTGTTGAGCTGAAGTCCTTCTGGTTAACACCCAGGAGAGGTACAGCCAATTGACTATCAGTTTCTGCTATGTCACTGATAGTTGTCTGCAAGACGTTTGGTGGGAATGGCTGATCCCTGCCAGGACCAGGTGAGACAAGGAGTTAGTAGGAGCCTGGATAGGTCAAGAGAAGCAACTAGAGCCGTCTGTCAGAATTTGTGACATAGTTTTGCACCTTTCCACCCTGTGAATCTCATTGGCACATAGAGTAGAGCACTATGTGAATCTCGCTGTGCACTGGGTAGAGCACAGCCCCGATCTCACTGTGTATTCTGTACTTGTCTATGTTGCAGCAGCAGCACCAGATGAGATGCCAGGCATCCTGGCACCAGCTGAGATGCCAGGCATCCTGGTTCCAGGTGAGATGCCAGGCATCCTGGCTCCAGGTGAAATGCCAGGCATCCTGGCTCCAGGTGAGATGCCAGGCATCCTGGCTCCAGGTGAGATGCCAGGCATCCTGGCTCTAGCACCTGTACTCTTGCTGTATTTTGCTGTCTTCTGAGTCACAAGAACAATTTTCTTGGAAGTCCCTTCTCCAGGACTCTATCCATGTCCTCATGCTCAAACACATGATTGTCAATCAAAGCACAAGGAATCTGAGAGTGTAGCCAGCCTGTGACAGCAGCACTCAGGAGAAGCAAGCAAATCTCAGATGGAAAGCCAGGCTGGGCTACAGAGTGAGGCTCTGTTTTTAAAAGGTCGAGGGAAAAGCAAGGACACAGTTCTGACAAACTGATAATGACAGGTTCATGGACATCTCCTTACGATCCTAAAATGTAAGGAGCACCACACACCCAGACAAGTAGATTCTGCTCTTCCCAGAATTCCACCCTCCTGCAAAGGAAGCTTTAACATTAGACTCTAAAGTCAGGTCAAGGACAGAGACTTCTTGGGGTTTATTTCATTTTGCTTATTTATAAGCTTTTATGTAGCCAAGGCTGGCCTCCGACTCTATTTAAACTTTTCTTGAACTCCAGATTCTCCTGCCTACACCTTCCAAGTGCTAGGATTGCAGGTGTGTATCACCACAATCAGATGGAAGGGGCTTGTATTTGAAAACAATTTCACCAACCCACTTCAGATTTGTTGAGTCCATATCCTCAGGTATGTGGCTTGGGGCATCTATGTTTTGTTTGTTTGTTTGTTTGACTAGCCAGTCAGCATGTGGTTATTCATTTATTTAATTTATTTTTGTTGTTGTTGTTGGAGACAGGGTCTCTATATTCCAGACTGGTCTGTAACTCACAAACCTCTTGCATCTGCGTTCCACAGAGTCTCCTCATACTAATGTCCTGGATCAGTGAGGCCCAACCTGCAAGCCAAGGGCACTAAGAGCTCTTCCATAAAGCAAGTGCTGAAGACCTAGTGTGTGGGGGATGCAGACTGAGGGCTAAAGACCAGTAGGTTCTTGCCCTAAGACGGGGGGGGGGGGGGATGGTTCTGGGGAATTAAAGATACCAGGAATTCCAAGCATTTGGGCCTTTGAATGCATAGAGAATTGATGACGATGATGATAGAGCCATAGGGAGAACTGGGATAGAAATGAAGTTCAGTGGTAGAGCTCTTGCCTAGCCTACATGGGGCCTGGATTGGATCCAAAGGTGGGGTTGGGGGGGAGAAAGAAGAGGAAAGGAGGGAGGAAGGGAGTAGAATACTCCTAGGTCTAGAGGGAAGGATTCCTATGCCCTACATCACCTTAGGACTCAACTTTGAATAAAAAGAGGTTTTGGAGGATGGGAATCTAGCTCAGTTGGTAGAGTCTCAAGGAAAGGAAATGAGTTTGCTTCTCACGTGTGTCCTCATGTGCTATGCGTGTTGTCTTAAAGTTTCTACTGCTGCGGTGAAACACCATGACTGAAAAGCAGGTTGAGGAAAAGTTTTATTCTACTTACGTTTCCATAGCAATGTTCATCACGGAGGAAAGTCTGACCAGGAACTCACACAGGGCAGATCCTGGAGATGGAGCTGATGCAGAGGCCACGGAGTGCTGGTTACTGGCTTGTTCTCCAAGACTTATTCAGCCAGTTTTTTTTTAAATAGAATCCACCAGCCCAGGGATAGCACCCCCCCAGCATGGGCTGGGCCCTCCCCCTTCAATCTCTAATTAAGAAAATGCCTTACTCAGGCTGAAGAGATGACTCAGCAGTTAAGAGCACTGACTGTTCTTCCAGAGGACCGGAGTTCAATTCCTAGCACCCACATGGCAGCTCACTACTGTCTATAACTCCAGTTCCAGGGGATCTGACACTCTCATACAGACACAGGTGCAGGCAAAACAAAGTGAGTTCCAGGACGGCCAGGGTTGTTACACAGAGAAACCCTGCCTCAAAAAACAAAACAAAACAAACAAAAGCCAAAAAATCAAATAAATCAAAAGAAAGACTAGCCAGCACACTTGTTTTATCTTTTAGTAGTTGAGGGATGTTGGGAATGTACTTTTTTTTTCTCTCTTTGAGACACTGTCTCACACTGGTAACAAACTTATTATGTAGATGGGATTGCCACTACCCTGGCAATGCTGGGATTATAGGCATGCACCACCATGTCTAACTCATATGGTGCTAGGGACTGAACCCAGGACCTTGTACATGCTAGACAGACACTCATTACTGCCGTGCCAATCCCTAGACTATATTTGCATTTCTTAACTGGTAAAGTAAATACAATTATATCTATTTTTCTACATCATCAGATGGTTTGGTTAACTTAAATACATCAAATTAATCTGTCTCAGTGAAGGGCCTGGCTATTGAACATACCATTAAAAGAGTCATTCAGTCATCTTGACAATTCTATAACCAACTTAAAAAGAAAAGAAAAAAGGTCCCACTGCCTATTTGGTTTGGAATTGCAGAGGAGGCGACACTGGATGGCAGTTTTAACCCAGTGTGGCATTTTGACAAAGCATGGCAAAGTGAGAAGAGAAGGAAAGAGTCAAAGAGGTGGAGGGAGGGAATCTGTCAGACACTAGAAGAAGCAGGTGGGGAAGTGCTTGATGTTTGCTTTGACAAGCCATTCAGAGCCCACACAAAGGGAAGCAAGGTGGAACAGATAATTATTTAGATAGCATCTGCTTAATCAGTCCCAAACGGTACTCAATTACTAGAGAATTAGAAATTCTTAATTATTGGTGTGGAATTTCAAAAGGGGAGCCTAGGAAATATGCAAATGCTCCCAAGGGGTGCCCAGGTGGGACCCAGGCATGCCAGGCTGCTGTCATTCATTCGCCTGGGAGAGGTGCTCTGCCTGTTTTCAGAAAGCAGTCAGGGACAATTATGGGTGTGTGGGGAGCAGCTGGGGACCCAAGGGCATGCTAAGCTGTGCCTGGAGCCATATCTGAATAGTTGTGTTCCTTCTGTAGCAAGACAGACAGACAGGGATGCATGCGTGTGTGTGTGTGTATGTGTACATGATGAGTTCAGGTACCCTTGGAGTTTGGAAGAGAGCTTTGGATCTCCTGAAGCTGGAGTTGAGAGCTGTCCCAAACTCAGGTCCTTGGGAAGAGCTGCCTGAACTCTTAGTCGCTGAGCCATCTGTGGGTTCCTAACCACTGTGCTCACATCCTTCCGTTCGTTATCTAGACCACTGTCCCCTTCAGCAGGAAGCATGGAGAGGGTGTAGAGCTGCAGCAGTGTAGTTCCGATGGGCAGTAGGCGCGCCTGTAAGGCCACCTGTGGAGTCTGTCCCTGGCAGCTGTCCCCTTCAGCAGGAAGCATGGAGAGGGTGTAGAGCTGCAGCAGTGTAGTTCCGATGGGCAGTAGGCGCGCCTGTAAGGCCACCTGTGGAGTCTGTCCCTGGCAGCTGACTGTGGCATAGGTTTTGGCCTGTCTGCCCCATCCCAGCCTCCCCTTGATTTGTCCCCTGGAGTCTGCTCTGTACCATCCTCCTCTCTCAAGGAGTAGGAGTCCACATGTAACTTGAAATCATCCTTTTTGAGACAGGGTCTTGCTATGTTAATAGCTCAGGCTGCCACTCCAACTTCCCATCCTCCTGCTTCTGCCCCCCAGTGCTGAGATTACAAGGGTAAGCCATTATGTCTGGTCAAGGGGTAACTTCTTTGGAGAGTCATATAATGCAACACACCTATTTTGGGTGACATCTTCCTTGTGAACCAAATTCCTCTTCACTATGCCCTCCCAGGATTTCAGGGTGATTCCACACCAGGCCGTGTGGTCCCATCATAATTCAGACGTCCAAGCTATTTCTCTGTGGTCACTTCAAAGCTATGACAATGAGTTATCTCTGGAATGACCGAAGGGAACCGAAATGATGACTGTAGACTGACTCTTCTGTGACATAACATTAAGGAAAGCTTTCTAGAAACAAGCGTTTCCCACAGGTCGGCCCTGTACCATGCAAGGGAGTGGAGTGGCAACGGGTTCTGAGGAGTGTTTGGAAGTCTGCAGAGGTGGCTCCGTGGTTGGAAGTACTTGCTGTTCTTACGCAGGACGCTTGTTTGGCTCCCAGCAGTCACATACTGCCTCACAATGACTGTAGCTGTAGTTCCACGGGATCCAACACCTTCTGTCTTCCATAGGCTCCTTTATGCATGTGCATACACTCAGGCACACACACAGACATTTAAAGCAAATAGAGAAACACTAAAGAGAAGTACCACTCAAATTAAATACTGCTCAGTTAACATTTCCGTGCATAAGCGCGTGCGTGCATGCGTGCATGTGTGTGCCTGTGTTTGTGTGTGTGTGACTATGAATTTTGCCCTGACAGGCAGCTGGATGGATATGGTTTACAGAAGAGAGGTTCTGCCCTCTGCCCTCACTCACTCTTGGACTTTGGGTCTCTATGGGTCTCTTTAAGCTTCATTATCCTAAATTGCAAGAGGAGTTAGAGAGGACTTTGCTTTTTTTGTTGTTGTTTGGTTTTAGACCAGGGTCTTACTATGTAGCTCGGCTGTCCGGGAACTCTGTACATGCACCAGAGTGGCCTTGAACTCACAAAGATTCATCTGCTTTTGCCTTTGGAGTGCTGGGATTAAAGGCGTGTGCCGCTATGACTAGAGGAGATGTTTCAACCTGGGCACTCTTTAGGATCTCCTGGAGGTGTTATGGGAATGGAAAACCACCTCGTTATCAGCTTTGAAAAGCATCTCCTCTCAGACTGGGAGCAACTCCCGTCTTACCCAAGTTTTGCCTTGAGAGCCACCCTGAGAATCACTTCTGCTTCTGTGTGGATGTTTCAACACTTCTGTTCCCTCCTCACCCCCGCCTTGTTCTGGGGGCCAAAGCCACAAGCAAGGTAAGCATGTCCAGACCTCCCTTCTCCCAGCAGTCAGGCTGGCTCTTCTCAGGGCAAGCCTGTGCTGACCCAGACTTCCAGCCCAGTGTTTATCTGCAGACAGCTTTGTCCCCCTAGGTCCAACACAAGACTCAGTTTCAACACAGCCAGCAGGTCACAGTCTCTGTGGCCACCCCAGGCACTGCCTCCAGCGCCTTGCTCACCCCTCTGAGACTTGGCTCATTGTCTCAAGGGACCTGCATCCTCCTCAGCTTCTCCTGTCCCTGGGAGGAGCTGTGGCAACAGCATCTGTGAGGAGATTGCACAAGCCTCCTCTGGCAGGCCAGTGACAGCATCTATTTATTATTTTCCTGCTGTTTTATTGGCTGGTAGGACTCTGCTTGTGGCAAGAAAGCACTGGAAGCACTGTAGTGGTACTGGTACCCACTACACGAGGAAAGCAGCAGAAACATGAAACATGGCAGTCAAGAGAGCCCCAGAGGTGGGCCAGGGCTCAGGGATGCAGTATAGTCAAGAGCTTGCCTACCACACACAAAGCTCTGGGTTCAGTTCCCCACCACTGCCTAAACCAGGTAGGGTGCTGCACACCTAATCCTAATAGTCAGAGGTAGAGGCAGGAGGATCAGAAGATGAAGGCTGTCTTGGCTACATCGTGAATTCAAAGCCTTCCTGCTGTAGTACATGACAGGGGGGTGGATGTCCCTCATTTTATACGTCGTACCAACCCTCAGCATTCAGGTCCTTTTTGGGGGGCACCCTGCCTATGTCTTCAGAGAGAAAAATCTTTTTTATTTTTGAGGTACATAAGAGAGAATACCACAAGCAAGCTCTTCTTACTGTCATGGGCTAAAGAACTATGTCAAAGTGTGAGTTAATCCCCATCTAAGGCTCTGTGAACAGCTCACATTCCACTAACTGCCCTTCCCTGTCACTTCTCTAGTTACAGGGCTAGGAGATGGAGCTGCAGTTATAGTAAAGGGTCACCTTTCATGTCTGCCATGATTTCAGGTGCTTGTAACCCTCCATAACTCTCCACGATGCCCTATGTCTGAGGTGTTTTTGTTCCCAGTTGGCAAACACGACCTTAACTTGAAGCTAAAATCAACATGGCAGCGGCAAGGAAGCCAGCTCTCTGTCACTCTGTATAAACTGGGCGCTCAGTGTTAGTCCTCTGTGAGAGTAAGGCTCAGGTCTTCCTGTTCATCTCTGTTTGAACTGTTGTCTAGATCTTTCGTTTTGTCTTTAGATTTATTTATTTCATTTTACCTGCATGGCCTGTGTGTGTAGCACATGTTTAACTAGTTCAGAAGGCTGTGTGGGACCATCTGGAACTGGAGTTATAAATGTTAGTGAGTCTCTGTGGGGCGCTGGGAACTGGGCCCTTGTCCTCTGTAGGAGCAATGCAACTCAGGTACATCTCTCCAGCCCCTCGATTTATTTAGACAGCCTTTCATGTGACAAACTAGTCTCCAGTTCTGTGTACAGCCACAGATGACCTTCACCTCCTGACCCTCTGCTTCTTTTCCTGCCAAGAATTTACAGGTATGATCCACCATTGCCAGATTGTTGCCTAGACTTTCTTCAAGTCCAAGCCTTGCATCCTCCTCCCTGCTCCCCTCTTGGTGGCCACCCCAGGCCCTACCACTTGCCTGCCGGGGCGACCTGCCTGCATCACTTGCCCTCAGCCACACCACATTGTCTATTGTTCCATAATCACTGTACGTTATCTCCCTGAAGAATCAGCACAACCAGAATCCTAGCCTTTATTTCTTTTGGAGTCTGTCTGGCATTAATTCCTGGCACAGTGCTGATCACATAGTTGGTCTTAACAAATGTGTACTTGATGAAGAAAGATAATATATTGTCAGTAGATAAAGAGATGAGAGATAAGACTCAGCTATCTCAGTCTCGCAGAGAGACAGACTTGCGCATAGCAACGACTGCAGCTCTCCTTCGAGCCCCAGCCTGGGGCTCACTAGGTCAGTTCGAATCAGTTGAGCACAGCAATAAGTAGACCCCTCTTCCTAAGGGGGTTTGAATGAGAATGCCCCCCCACATGCTTAGATATTTGAGTAGTTGGTCCCCAGTTGATGGTGCTATTTGGGTAAGCTTAGGGGGTATGGTCTTGCTACGGAAGTGCATCACTGGGGTTGAGCTTTCAAAGACGCCTGTTTTCTCTGCCTTTTGATTGTGGTTTAAAATGTGAGCGCTCAGCTTGTTGTTCCAGTTGCCAAGCCTGCCTGCTGCCATGCTTCCCCTCGTCCTGGTGATGGCTCCTCTGGAACTGCAAGCCCAAACAAAGCCTTCCTCACATATTTTATCACAGCGGTAGAAAAGAGCTAATTACCACAGAAGGGACTTCAAGCTGAGGTGCGGTTTCCCATGCTCCTCTCCGTCTTCTGTTATGCCCCCTGCTGGTAAGGCTGTGTAACTGCATCTTGTGTTCTCATCAGTTTGAGGCCTCCAACAAAGCTTTAGGAAGCAGTGACTCTACTGGGAAAGTCACGGTGTCATCAGAAACAAACTTTGATGTGCACATTAGTTGCTGGGGCTTTGATAAAATAACACAGACTGTGTGCCTCAAACAATAGCTTTTTACTTCCTACTGCTCTGGAGGATAAAAATCCAAGATCAAGATGCTAGTGTGTGTGTGTGTATGATGTTTTTGGAGGTTTCTCTCTCAGCCTTGCTGAAGTCTTGCTATGTCTTTCCAGTGTCGCTGATGTCTCAATAACATTGTAATAATACCAGTCAGGCCAGGCATGCTGGCACATGCTTGCTATCCCAGCATTTAGGAGGTAGAGGAAAGAAGATCAGGAATTCCAAGACACCCTCGACTATGGTGATTTTGAAGCCAGCCTTGACTGCATGAGACTCTATCTCAAAGCAAAACAGGAAAACAAATGAACAAAAATACAAGACAAAAAAGGATACAAGAACTTGGGGCGATGTCTCATTTGGTAAAGAGCTTAGTCTGCGTTCAGTTCCCAGGGCCCAATGCTGGTCATGATATGTGTTTGTGATCTGAAGGCTTGAGCACTAGAAAAAGGAGGATCCCGGGGCTCAGTCAGCATAATCTAATTGGTGACTTATAGTGGATTCTGAGACTCTCAAAAGAGAGCATCAGAAGAGGTAGAGCATACCTGGGAAGATGATGCCAGAGCTCCTACCCTGGCCTCTGCATTCATACACGCTGTATTCACACACCCATATGTACACCTGCTCCTACACACACACACACACACACACACGCACACACACACACGCACATGTAAAAAGTAAGAAAAGTAAAGGATACAGTTAAGGTAATTGGAGACCACTCTTTAGCATCCTTACTTACCCCACTGAAGGCACAGTCTCTGATACAGTCACATCTTCAGGGGTTAGAACTTCAAAACAGGAATATTGGAGTGACACCATTTATTCCAAACAATATGTGCTCCTTGAGATGAAGGAGTTTGTTATTGTGAGAGAATCTAGCATCAATAATACAATTTTATTCACACATACATTCATATAAAATATATATGTGTATATCACACACACACATATGAATGAATGAAGTAGCCAGCAAGATGGCTGAGTGGGTAGACCCCAAATAAATATAAATAAAAAAATAAAAACACAAAGAATCTGTAGATTGTAAAGGAAATACAGAAGACAAAGAAAGCATCTCATTGGACATTTCCCCAAGTGTGGTTCATGTGCCATGCCTCACAAATCAGCTAAGTGACTGGAGAGATGGCTCAGCAGTTAAGACTACTCACTGAAGCTGGGCATGATGATGCATGCCTTTAATCCCAGCACTTGGGAGGCAGAGGCAGAGGCAA
>CM053761.1:66771901-66806394 GCA_028658305.1 Pachyuromys duprasi | reverse complement strand
AAGAAAGAAAGAAAGAAAGAAAGAAAGAAAGAAAGAAAGAAAGAAAGAAAGAAAGAAAGAAAGAAAGAAAGAAAGAAAGAAAGAAAGAAAGAAAGAAAGAAAGAAAGAAAGAAAGAAAGAAAGAAAGAAAGAAAGAAAAGAAAAAAGAAAGAAAGAAAAGAAGAGAAGAGCAGGAACTGATCTTTCACCAAACCTGCTTCATTATCCTCTTCCTTCCCTCTCATGATCCTCTTCTAGTTTATTGACAGATTTTTATTGACCTATTAATACACACACATACATGAAATGTAATGAAACAGGTTCAATTCCCAGCACCCACAAGGTGCCTCACAATTGCTAGTTAACTCTAGTTTCAAGGGATCTGATGCCCTCTTCTGGCCGTCTTTGACATTGCAAGAATGTGGTCTACAGACAAACATACAAGCAAAACACCCACACACTTTAAAAATTAGAAATCACCTGAGGTGGTTAGGCATGCACCTGAGCATCTGTTCTTATAGTGCTCTCCCCGATAATCATGAGGCACTGTTAGTTACATTGAAGAAGCCCTGATCCCACTTATTCTGCCTACCTTAAATAAGACAGTCTCAGAGCAGTGGTTCAGGCACCTGGCTGAGTCAGTGGGGATCTTTAGAAATGTTGATTCTCTTCCCTATTCATCTATTCTGTTTGTTTGGTTTTGTCGCACTATGTAACTATGTAACACTATGTAACTCATAGAGATCTGCCTGCCTCTGCATCCTGAGTTCTGGGATTAAAAGGCATGCACCACCAAGCCAGCCTATGTATTCTAACTTTAAAATAACATTTATTTATTGTGTATGTGTGTTTATACATGTGTGTGTGTATTAATAGGTCATGACACTAGAAAGACAATTATGAGAGAGAAGGAAGGGATCTCACATGGAGAAAGAGAGGGTAATGAAACATGCCATGAAGGCAGAAGCAAGCCTGCCTGCCTGCCTGCCTGCCTTTCCTTCTTCCTCTCCTCCTTCCTTCCTGCCTGCCTTCCTTCTTTTCCTTCTTCCTTCCTGCCTTCCTTCCTTTCCTTCTTCCCCTCCTCTTTCCTGCCTTCCCCTGGAGCACATTTGATGCAGAGCAAGCACTCTACCAGTGAGCTGCATCTCAACCTACTAATTATTATATAAGTACTTTATGACACAGTACTTTAAAGAATTATGTGCACTTCACTCGGGTGGGGGGCTTATGAGGAGCTTGAATCATGAAGTATTACTGTCCAAGGGGTGGTAATTTTCTCTAACTGAAGACAAAATATCTGAAAGGAGTTGAAAGGACTTTTGATTGCTACTTTTATAAACCCAGATTCTCAGAGGCGTGAGAAGCAGAGAGAATTTATAAAGGAAATTAAGACAAAAACTATAGACTTTCCTTGTAAATGGAACCCATTTTCAGCTCTGGCAGAACTCAAATTCTCAGAAAGTGAAGGATTCTACTATTATGAATACATGTTCGTTTTCAATGACACTAGGAAATTTCAGCTCATGAATTTGTTAGAAGGTGGAATTTGTTTTATTTTATTTGTTGTTTTGATCCATACATACAGACTGCTCTATGGGTCTCAGCTATGAAATGCCTTATTATGAACTTTAAGGAACTTTGTTATAAAACTATGTTTCCCAGAAATTTGCTACCCAAAATATAATGTGGTAAGGAGGGGCAGACATGCAGGAGAGCAGGCACCTTCTCTTCTCTGGGGAGACAATCTCTGTAACATTTAAGGCAACGGAACAGGTGCAAAAGCAAGGAAGGCCAGCTGACTTCTTCTTCCTGTAAGGGCTGGGCGCAAGCAATCCAGAAGCTGCTGCAAACTCCCTGCGTGTTATTGGCTTGAGATCTTCCACAGAACCACATCCAGGGCCATGGATTTACCTGGACAAATAGACAGAGGCTTTCCAAAGCTGCAGTCTAAGTGCTGTTGACACTGTAAATAAGAGAGACACAAACAGCTCTCAGGAGAGCTACTGTCGCTTGCATCTGGGCTGCTTCGTGGGAACAGTTGTGTTGGGAGGCTGGGCTGGCTGGGAGTGCTCAGATCTGCCGGCTGATAAGACTTGAAGATGCAACAGACAAGAGATCTGGAAATGAGCATTTTCTACGATCTCTGCAAATGAGGGGCTACTGTCCTCACCTGTTATTTCTCCAAAAGCTGGCCAGATGGGCAGGTGAAACAGGAATATCACTTCCTGTGCTGTTGCCATGCTCCAGGCATTAGCACTCAGGAATGGCATGTCCATGTGTTCTATACTCATGTGAATATGGGGGTGTGTGCATGAACGTGGAAGCCAGAGGGTGGCTTTGGGCATCTTCCTTAGTCACTCTCCGCCTTAGTTTTGAGACAGTATCACTGAACCTGGAGCTTGCTAATTGGCTAGACTGGTTGGCCAGCAAGCCCCACGATCTTCCTGTCTTCACATTCCCAGTACTGAGGTTACAGACGAACAACACTGTAGAACCTGACTTCAGATTTTTAAATATGCGCCAAAAGCACCTTGCAAATGGAGACATCCCCTGTGTAAAGCTCTGAGCTCCTTGCTGTGGAGAATGCAAAGGTATGTAGACAGATTTAGTCTAGTTGAGTTGATAAACAAACAGGTAGGCATTCAAAAAACTAATAGAGACTGAAGACGCTCCATGACCCCTTGGCATAGGCTTCAAGCTGCTCTGCTCTTCTCTGACAGTCCAGTGTTCTGCTGGCTTCTGCTGGCTTCTGTGCAGCTATCCCTTCCACTTTAGCAAGTTCCCATTCCTTTTCTCTCAGACCAACAAACCAGGCTCCAGTTTCTACTCCATGACACCTCCAGTAAACACCGGAGTGGGAAGTGTTGATTCCTGCTCTCAACTCCCAGTGCCGTTATTCTACAAGACTGTGATTCTCCAATCTGGTGCTGAGATGCTCAGGGTGACTTCAAAAGTCCCCAGGATGTCTCAAAATATGCTAGATATTTCTTCAAGAAAACCTTTGTCAGACAGCCTACAAACCCCTCGCCTGAGAACACGCACCTTTAATATTGGCGGTCATAGCTCCTCCTTTGTTTTTCTTTTACATTTTTGGTAATCTTCCTCTGGTACGGACCTAACACAGGCTAGGTTCCCTCACGGATGGCATTCTGACTGCAGAGTTGGTAAGAGCTAGGATCAGTTCCCAGACCTGAGAATGATTTGGTCCCTTGCCTCCTACCATTTGGACATATTTCAAGAGACATAATCTATTTGATGACAACCCTCCCCCCCTTGCAATAAAAAATAAATAAAATAAAAGCTTTCATGAGAAAATCAATGTGAAACAGGAAACAAAGCTGGATGTGATCAGCCTGATTCCACATTGTGAGGAGCTGTACAGTGCCCATAAACAAGTCTCTGTAATTAATTAATAATGAAATACAAATATATTTTCTTTCAAGCTTTTGTGTGTTAAGTTTTCAAATGGCTACCAAGTTTTTAAGCCATACTTATTAAGTCATTTGGGCCCAATTACATAATTACTTCATAAGTGAAAGCGTTGGCACTTCTATTGCCGAGAGGCACCATGGGAAAATGCCTGAGACCCACAGGGATCAGAGAACACAGGATGGTTGGGAAGTTCTCATCCAGCACCTTCTGTCACATGGTGGTGTGAACTAGCATCTATACCCTTGCCTGAGTGCACGCCTGCAAAGCCAGCCAGGCTTTATGCCTGGGTGCTTTGCTTGCCTTGGGCCAGACCTGAGAAGAAAAAGAGAAAGTCTTTTTTTTTTTTTTTTCCTCAGAGGACACAAAGGAGCTTTCGGAAAAGAGAAAGACAGCGGCTGCTTCCGAGGAAAAGAGACAAGCTTCAACCAGAAGGAAACAAAACCAGGGAAAGGAGGAGGACGCATAAATAAGATTAACTCTAATTAACTAAGTGGTTGAGGCTTGAAAGGCTCTCGCTCCAAGGTGTGTCCCCACTCCAAGGCAGCTGAGGGTCTGAGAAGCAGGTGTTTCCTCTTATTTCATAATGAGGTGTCTATTTTAAGTAAACTTGTTTTATTGCTATTAATACATGTTTTAAAGTTAGTACTAATGAGGGCATGAAAAGTGATTTCCATGTTTGTTTGTTTGTTGTTGTGTTTTGTTTTCAGTGCTTTAGCTGTAGAGTTTCCTATGCCTAGAACATTCTACTCTTCAAACAAAGCATCAGTTCACCAGGGGTTGACAGCTGCATGTGAACATGAACTCTTCCTCCTGAGGATCTGCCAGCTCCTCGGAGGTGCTGGCTGGTGCTGTAAGCTATGCTGCTTTGACTTCCAATGAAGTACCTTCAGTGCTAAGCAGCTGTGGGGCTCTGGTTGAACCAAGAGGAGAAGACAACCTTGGGAACTTATGGTGACTTAGAATCCAGAGCAGCTTGAGAGCTGGAGACAGCACTGTGTGAGGAGCCCTCACAGAGCGTGCAGGAGGCGTGGGCTCCTGCATGAAACACGGGTCCCATCCTCAGGACCTCATACAGGGGGCACTGGGGTACACTCTTGTAAGTCTAATACTTGGGAAGTCATGGCAACGAGCATGAGAAGGTAAAGGTTATTCCCGGATATATAAATATATATAACTTTGAAGCCGAACCAGGATACATGAGGCAGAGGCAGAGACAGTGTCTGAGCTAGGAGGGCTTTTCCAGCCCTTCAGTAGAATCTCTGGGTGGTGACGGTGTAACAGTGGGAGAGTGGGTAAGGCCATGACAGGACGGTGCACAGTATAATCACTCATTTAAACACATTTAAAATTAAGGAAGTAGGGTATGTGCTTCCTAGAGACAGCACTTTCTTCAGTCTTTTCTTCCCTTTTCACATTTTCTGTTGTGAGCTGACCATGTTTAAATGACTTCCAGAGATGAATACTTTTCTTTTCTGTTTGTCAGACTGCCCTTCAACCACTGGCTTCTGCATTTGCGTGTCTGGAACCTCAGGTACATTAGGTGTAGACTCCTCCCTGAGGGTCCTGGGCCTGCTAGAGCTACATGTAAGCTGCCTTTGCAAGGACGTAGGGGCACAGATAGTGATGCAGCTGTTATCACATCTTCAGATAGTGTAAACACAGCGAAGAGGCCCTCCAGCGCCAAGTCCAAGGCCTCTGGATGAGGCTTTCTTCTGAATGCAGACATTCGCACACTCATCAGCACTGAGGACTGCCTGCTACCATGAACCACTTCCCACTCCGTTTTTTTCCTTTTTGAGACAGGGTCTCACAAAGTTGCTCAGGCCGGCCTTGAGCTTACACTGTACTCCAGGCAGACTTTGAATTTTTGATCCTCCTGCCTTAGCCTCCTGAACAGCTGTGACAACAAGCCTGAGTCACCAGCCAGGTCCAGCTATAACTTCAGTATTTAGAGTCAGGCGGTGGTTATGTAGTTAGCCCTGGACTAACACCAGCAACAGCTTTGTGGTCTTTTGTTTGTTTGTTTTTTGAGTCAGGGTTTCTCTGTGTAGCCTTGGCTGTCCTGGACTCACTTTGTAGATCAGGCTGGTCTTGAACTCACAGAGATCCACCTGCCTCTGCCTCCTGCAGGACTGGGGTCACAGGCGTGCACCACCATGCCTGCTCAGCTTTGGCGTGCACCACCATGCCCTGCTCAGCTTTGTGGTGTTAAGCAGGTTACCTAACGTATTTGAAACACATCTGAGCTTGTTCCCCCATCAATCAAAATGGGAATAAAAGCAGCGTCTACTTCACTGTTACTGAAATTTCACCACCAAAATGTGAAAGTGCTTAGCAGTGTTCCAGGTCCAGTCCTCATCAAGGCCCCAACGGTGGTCTGTACACCATGTGTGACCATGACTTAAGCCTCGAGCATCTCTTGGCTTCGGATTTCTTCCCTGTGTTGGTGGCATCTAACCCCCTCTTTCATTGTGAGATTGAGATGAAAATGGAATGAAGTCTTTGTAAACAAAAATCTCTGTATATACATAAGACTCTAATTTGTTATTAGTGCCTCTTCTTTGATTAGGGGCAATGAAGATCACAATAAGAGACCCCTTCAGAAAAAAGTTGTTGAGTGCTGGACATTGTCATCCCTGGACACCTTGACTTCCTTCTTATAAGCCATCTGTCTCTCCAGGAGCGCCTGAGAGATAGTTGCCTTGGTTCCTCCCTGGACCCAGGAACAAGTCCAGAGCCTGATTTTGGATCTCTCCATTCCCCAATTAGAGAAACAGGCAGACACTGTCAGTTCTTCTTCCCGTTCCAACAAGCCCTGGGCTGCCCTGGAGGGAGGGGGAAGAGAGGAGACGGAAACTCTCCCTGTAAAACTTGGCTTTGATTGAATAGCTTCCAGTTGCCTTGAAATCTAATCTTCTTTTGAACTTGAATTTGCCGCCGTCAGTCACATTCTTGGAAGGCTATGAGCTCCTGCTCTTTACAGAGGAGTAGAAATGACACACCTTTCCAAGGACCCCACTCCAAGGGAGGTAAAAGCTGCCGCCCGTAATGCTTCCTTTCCCCTGTTGATCATGACTGAAGTTTCTGGAGGGTTTGGCTTCAGGGATTCTATGGACATCCTATTATCTGGACTCAGAGAAAGTGGTCCTTTTTCTCTTCGGAAACAGTGCTTTGGTGTCCATTCCACACACCCTTATCAAATTCTCAAATGCTCAGTTTCTCCACCAACCAACAGAACTTGACCTTAGGTTAAGATCCAGCAACACACATAACAGAAGCAACCCAGCAAATCCATGTTGAGTGCTTACTGTGGGCTGTGGGCACTGGGTAAGCAGTGGATGATTTGAGCGAGTCCCCCGCTGTCTGTGATGTGCACTCCAACACTCATTCAGTCCACAGTAGGGTCAAAAGTGAAGCTGTTAGAGTCTGGTCTGAAGTAAGGATGAGAAAGCTTGGGCTTGAGAGGGTTTTGAGATATAAGAACATGCATTATTGGGCAAACCACTTTATTTCTATGACACCTTTTCTTATCGGTAAGTGAGAGTTGTCTTATGAGTTGGGGCTACCATGACAAATGGCCATAGCTGGGTGATTTAAGCGACACACATTTATTTCTCTTCATTCTGGTCACGTTCTGGTAAGAGCTCTGCTAGGTTGCAGACAGTGGACTTCTTTCTCCCTATAGCCTCAACATGGCAGAAAGAGGTCAGAGAGCCCACTGGGGCCTCAGTTTCCACTCAGTCGGACTCCAGCCTTATGGCTTCACACCTACCAAAGTCTCAACTCCTAACCATATTGGAGGTTGAACACACATATTATATTTGTCTTGTTTTGAAGCCGGGTCTCACTGCTTAGCTTGGGATGCCCTTACGTTCAGGTTCCTCCTGAGACTGGGAGTACAGACAAATGCTTTCATGCCCAGATTGCAATATGAAGTTAGGAGGTACACAAACATTCAGAACGTAGCCAACATGTATGACACACTCATCAGCTCTCATTACAAGGATAAAATAAAGAAAAATTAATTGTTTTGTATAACATCATGTACAAATTGGCCCAACTAGGTTATATCTAGCATTTTATTTGTTTATTGAAAAGCATTTATTTTGAACACTTATACCATGAGCTTGGAATGCAAGGATGAGTAAGAAACAGATGCTGACTTCTGGTAGAATACAGTAGCAGTTGTAAAGCTGTAAACAATGACACACATACACATGAGGACTACAGGAGCAAAGAGGAAGATAAAAAGGTACTACAAGGAAAGAATTGGGTCCAACTACAGCACCTATTCATGGTCCTACAGCATCAAGTGCTGACCAAGGAGCACTGAGAGAACAGGTATTAGGGCATGAGGTCACGGAAGGCCCCGTATGCCATGATCATAGTGTCAAAGCTTATTCTTTCAGTGTTTTGGTGCTGAAAGCTTTGAGTGATAACATCATAGCGTCCCCCTTACCCCACCACTGTTGTTTAGTTAACAGGGTTGTGTGAAGCATTTACCTAAAATTAGGAAACCTAAAAACACCTAAAAAAATCTACAGACTTCTCAAATAAAACTTAAAAAACTCAAGAGATTCACCAAGCATGGAGAGCAAGATGGAGACCTGAAAGGTAAGAGACAAGTCATTTGGGATAGCTTTGTGAAATAATTAGATGCCATACTGGCTAGGGTGTTTATTTGTCTGTTGTCAAATTAACACAAGCTTGAGTTATCTGGGAAGAAGGATCCAGAACCTCACTTTGGAAACATCAAGAGATTGGAGACAACAGCAGGTATCTGTAGAGCATATTCTTGATTAATGATTGATGAGGGAGGTTCCCAGCTCACTGTGGTCCCAAGCTGTATAAGGAAGTAGGAACACCATGAGGAGCAGTTCATTGAGCAGCCTGGCTCCCGCCTCTGCTTCCAGTTGAATTCAATTCCTGATTTTCCTTAAAGATTGCAGTGGTGGGGAGGTGAAAGCCAAGTAAACCCTTATCTTTCCAGGTTGCCTTTGATCATGGTGTTTTTTTTCACAGCCATAGAAAGTAAGCTAAGACAGATATAGTTTGAAGGATGACAGGACATATACAAAGCAGGGTCAGGAGATGAAGAGTCTGAGGCCCTTGCCTGAGGTAATAGAAGAAGGGTACTATGGAAAACTAGAAAGAGATTTTGAGAGAGATGACAGGCATGAGGCACCGGGTGGACTCCCAGGTAGAAGGCTGAAGCAGCTGGTTGTGTATAGATAGCCCTTCGATCAGTTCCAACACACATGGATTTTAGGTTTATATTATGCATGTGTTCACTTAATGTGTGTGTGAACACATATGTGTGCAAGTGGAGGTTAGAAGATGTCATCCGATCCCCTGACTCTGGAATTGCAGGTGGTTGTGAGCTGCCCAATGTGGGTTCTGGGATTTGGACTCTGGTTCTCTGCAAGGGCAGCAAGGATGGTTAATTGCTCAGCACCACTCCAGCTCCTGACACATTGTTTGTTTGTTTGTTTTGTTTTGTTTTTGTTTTGAGACAGGGTCTCTATGTGGCCTGGGTTGTTCTGGAGCTCATTCTATAAACCAAACTAGCCGAGATCTCGCCTGTCTCTGCCTCTGGAGTCCTGAGATTAAAGGAGTGTTCCACCACACCTGGCTGGCTACAAATGCTCCACAAATGCTCCACATAAATAGCAGATGTGCACCACAATCCATGACCAATCTTGGCATCAAATAAGTCCTCCAAGTGGGCCAAGACAAAAACAAGAGTACCGCCCCAAGTCTTGCAAACAACTTTCTCTGGCCCTCTGTTCCCAGTCCCACTTTCCTCACCTGGAAGTGCTTCCCAGAAGAAACAGCACAAGCCAAATCATCAGTTACCACTTCCAATGTGGAAAGTAAAAGCTTCACTGGACCAGCTTGGCAGAGATTTTCCCATTTTGTGCAGTTTGATTTCTTGTACACCATACTCATAAGCTGAGGCCAAGTCACAGAAGAAAACAGGATTAAAGACAAACACCATCGTTCTTCTCTCTCTCTCCATCCGAGCAAGTGTCTGTTGTCTCTCTGAAGCACAGGGGAAGAGAATCAGTGCAGGCTGGATGAACGGTTGGGAACAGTCCCAGCCTGGGAGCCTTCATTTCTTTGTCTGAAAAGTGTTGCTGTCAAGCCACTCCATTGCTTGTTGCAAAACCAGAAAGAAATAATGTGTGTGAGGGAAGTATCTTGATTGTCTAAGACTGCTCAGAGTTGTGTGACAATGACAGGTAGCTGGACAAAGGAAGGACAAGGGAAAGGTCAGCGGTGTCTGGCTTCCCACTAAACTCAGTAACAGTTACCACACACACACACACACACAAACACACAAACAAATGAATGAATAAAAAGAAAATTACTGGCCTCTTCTGCTTGAGGCATTGTTCTGTAATTACCAGCTTATACCTGTTTTATGCTTAGAGCAGGTGAACTGAGCCTTGCAGGGTTATCTCATTTAGTTCTTCGGAGATTAGCATTGCAGCCACCACCAGCAATTAGCACGTTTGTGGGAATGAAATTATCAGGAAGGATCCTTAGGTTAGAAGAAATGGGCCAAGGTTTGCTTTGTTTGAAGAAACAAAGCATCTGCAAGGCTGGGTGTGGCAGGAAGAGAGCCTCAGGATCCACGCATCGGTGGCAAGGCTAGGGGTCAGGTTGGGCAGGTAAACCAGCTGACCTCTATGTCCTGAATATTCTGGAACACCAGGATGTTAACTGTACCATGTCATAGCGATGATGTGAGACATCAGTTCCATTGCATGCATGCCACTCTTCCTGTTGGAAGTGTCACTGGAGGGCGGAGTCTGGGAACTCTGGAGGCTTTGTGAGACAGCATTATGAGCCTGTAGGCCTGGCTGGGTGAGGTGGTGTATCCTTAAATTCTCCAGCACTCAGGAGGCAGAGGCTGGGGGAGCCTGCTCTACAAAGCCAGTTCCAGGACAATCAGGGCTACATAATGAGACCTTGTTTCAAAAAATATATGTATCGGTCAACTACTATTAGAAAATAAAAACACAAGACATCTCTAAAGCTGGGATACAGAAATAAACAAAAGAAAATCATCGCCCCTCTCCCTCTTTAAAACAGATTTAAGTCTATCTGGGAAAAAGAGACAGAGAAGTGAAATCTTGCTGTGCATAACTTGACCATGGTACTAATACTCTGAGCAAGGTGTTATTAGGCCCTTTTCTTCCTTTGGAGATATCACAGAGTGGACTTATACAATTCAGGAAGATACAGGCTAATGAGCAGGCACACTCTCAGGCGTATGAGGGCTGCTTCTGGGTAGCAGGGCACTCTGTTTGGCAGTAAACATTTTTATGAGCCAAAGTACACTTTAAAATAATAATAGAGATAGTATGGTAAACACACAAACAACTAAGTTTATTGTTCTCACAGTGTACGCGCTGCACATAATTGGCTGTACTACATTTTTATAGGGCAGTAGAGGTTTGTTGACTTGAGCACCCCTCTCCCCATGAGTAACGTGATGCTCTGTGGCATCACTGGGTGGCATGAAGTTTTCATTCTAGTCTTATGGGACCCCCATGGTAATGGTGATCCACTTTGGACGGAAGGGTCACTGGGCAGTGATGACTGTATATCCTGATAAGGTCTGAGAAAACAGGAAAAGTAGACAGGGAGTGAAGGTAGGGGAAGGTGATACAAGTTTTCTGGGGAGGGACTTGTGATATGGTGCTGTTTACAAAGAAGCCTTCGAGGTAGAGTTGTTGATGTCAGGAGCAAGATGGTCACTGGCGACATCCAAACACGCCCATCCACTCTCTGTAGACACGTTGTTATACGCTGTGTACACAACGTGGGAGTATTTGTCAGCCTCTGATGTCCTGATATGAGCTCGTCCTTGATCCCGTACCTCACAGCTAGCCACCTGGCAACACTTCCACCTCAGATCCAGCTTGGCCATCTCTTCCATTCTTTCTCTTAGCTGCAGGTCACATGTAGTCAGTTTCTTCCTTCTCTTCCCAGATTGTTTCATTGACCTGTGCTGGGCAGAGTCAATGAGGGAGAAAGAGAAAAAGAGGGAGAGGCACTCTTGCATAGTGCTTCATTGCTTCATGTAGGAACACATCCACACCCTCTTCTTGTACCCTACCTTGGAGGGAACTCTCCTCTCCTTGTTCCCAAACTCCCTTCCTGGTTCCTGTGTTAAAGATCTTGGATAGTGCACCTCATAGCAATTGTCAGGCCTGTGAGCTTTCTTCAAACTGGGAAGGAAGAGAGGAAGGAAGGAAGGAAAAAAAGAAGGAGGGAAGAAAGGAAAGGGGGGAGAAAGGAAGGGAGAAGGGAGGAGCAAACAGGGAGAGAGGGAGAGAAGGAGAAGAAAACAAACAGAAGAGAGATCCAGGGTTCTTCTTTGAAAACAGTACCATCTTTGTGACCTCAGAAACCCTCAAAGGACCAAGACAATGCCTTCCGAAACTCAAGCTTCAACCACACATTCACGTTTTCACCTATTTGTTGTATAGTTGTAAAGAATGACAGACGACCTGTCAGGAGAAACAGGGGGTAGGAACGGAGGGCAGGCCTGGAGCTGCTTGTGGGGTAGGACGAGAGAGAATAGAGAAGGATGGCCAGGGAGGCAGAGCCCTCTGCCGACAGAGACCCTGAATCCCAGCCTTTTGCTTCCATCCCTCCTTGACACCCCCAGTGACTCTTTGTGGGGAGCCAGGCAGTGAGGTAGATGGTAAACCCCAGAAAGGCCCCAGGGTCTACTCAGAGGGGCCAGAATGTGTTCTCAGACTTCTTCCTTCACTGAACAGCCGCTATGTATCCTATGAGGAGTAAAGGGAACTGCCAAATCCATTTCTGCTCTGAAGTCAAAGAAAACCTAGCATAAACACAGGGGCTCTTTGAATTACCCACATGAGATACCTAACGTGTTTAGCCTGGAGCAAACTTAGTTTAACAAGAAAGTGTTTCCATGGTGATTTCTTTAGAAACTTTCATATTCAGCTACCACTTAGTGAGTGCCTGTATTGTATTAGCCAGTGGGCTCCAGGCAGCCTGCTGTGTCTCCTGAGACTACCCAGCAGGACCCCCCACCCTGCACGTGTGTGTCTGTACACACGCTCATGTACACACACACACACACACACACACACACACGTCATAAGAAAACTTTTTTGAGGCCCCATGATCTTCAGTATCTGGCTTGAGTCATGCAACTAATAGGTGTCTGAGTCAGTTAGAACCAGCTCACAGACCACAGCCTGTCTCATTAAGCTGTCTGGCTTCTGCTTACATCTCACAGGTTTCCAGGCAAGCCAATGCAGCCTCTTTCTGCTGCTTTGTAGAAAGAAAATCGGCAATTAAATTATTCTTTAAAAAAAAAAAAAGACACATATGCCCAGGAGGCAGAGGCAAGGGGATCTCTATGAGTTTAAGGCCAGCCTAGTCTACATAGTGAGTTTCAGGACAACCAAGGCTACATAGTGAGACCATTTAAAAGTAAAAAAAATTAAAATAAAGGACATATTTTAAAAGGATTTATTTTTAATCATGGTGTGTGTGCATGTGTGTGTGTGTGTGTGTGCGCGTGTGTGTGTACACGTGTGTGTGTGTGTGTACACGTGTGTGTGTGTGTACACGTGTGTGTGCAGGCCAGAAGCCCCGGAGACCCTGGAGCTGACGTTACAGTCATAGTGCTGGGAACTGAACTTGGGTCCTTTAGAAGCCATCACACGTGCTCTTAACTAGTAGGTCATTTCCCCAGCCACTGAGAAGTTCTTTCAGAGCTTCAAAAGGAAGTTACCTGGATATTTGTCACCCATTTAGTGCTGAGCACTAATGCTGTGCAGGAACTAGGTAAATAAACTTCCTAAATATGTTTTCTTTTAAAATTATAATTTAGCTGGGCATGGTGGCTCTCATTCATAATTTCAGCACTTGGAGTTGAAAAAAGAAGGACCAGGAGTTCAAGGCCATTCTTGGCTAACATCCATCAGGGTTACATGAAACTTAACCTCAAAAAAACATCAAAAGAACTGTCATTTATGTCATATGAATGTAACGATACTGCTACAAATCGAAGAATACAAAATAACTCACCTTCAATTTCATCTTTTCAATTTTCTTATTCAATGCTCTCTTGAAGACACAGTTTGCTAAGTGCAAAATTAAAGCCAATTATTTGAGAGCTTCAAAACAGAACTTTTAAAAAAGACTTTAAACTTGTATTATAAATTATTTATTTGTTCCTATATGTGTGTGTATACCCACGCCATGCATGTAGAAATCAGAAGACAACTTTTGGGAGTCAATTTTTTCCTTCTACCACATGAATCCCAGGCCCTTGGACTGGGTTTGATGGCCAGTGCTTACACCAACTGATCCATCTTACTGGCCCCTAAATGGAATTTCTCAAAAGCAGAAGGGTTCACAGATATGTGTTTTTCTGACCAAGAAGAGCAGACACAAAGCCACTGAAACAAAGTTACGCACACTCTTTTAAGCAGTTCCAAGCTCACTGCCTCACTCTCCCTATGTCCCGGCTCCAAATGCTCACTGCCTTTTGTCCTGTTTCCCACTCTGCCAACCCTCAGCAAGCCATCAGAGATTCTAACACCCCTACACAGTGAAGCTATGCTTTCCGGTTGTGTGCTCTCCGTCTCTCTCAATCCCAAGAGAACAGTATCCCAAAGACACAAATCTCCTTTTTAAAACAGAGTCTGTAGCCCAGGCAGGTCTTGAATTCCTTGAGTGGCAGAGAATGACCTTGAACTTCAAATCCTCTTGAATTCACCTCTCACAAATGAGGATTACAGGTACATACCCACCATTACTCACTTAGGAAGTGCTACAGAGGGAAGCCAGGACATCTCCAGCCCCTAAACCTCAAGTTTTTGTTTTTTTTTTTTTTTTAATATTTATTTTATGTGCATCACTGTGAAGGTGTCAGATCCCTTGGCATGGGCTTTAACAGACAGTTGTGAGCTGCCATGTAGGTGCTGGGAATTGAACCCGGGTCCTTTGGAAGAGCACACAGTGCTCTTAACCACTGAGCCATCTCTCCAGCCCAAACCCAAGTTCTTAATGTGTCTATAATGGGTTTGGGGGCTGGAGACGAGACTCAATTGGTAGACACAATCTTGTTCTCCATTCAGGGGGAGTCAAGCAACTTTCTCCAGGCAAGGGAAAGGCAGTCATTGCCTGCTTCTCTGCCTCTTGTTCCGTGTAGACGTTCAGCAGTGTAGTCTAAGGCTCAGGCTCCTTCCTTGCTATCTGCAGTGCACTGGTTTTCAGTTCAGTTTGTTTGTTTGTTTATTTATAAACAGGCTCTTATAATGATCCTGGAGCTCACTGGTCCACCTTTTTTTTTTTTTTTTTTCTGAGACAGGGTTTCTCTGTGTATCCTCGGCTGTGGCCTCTCCAAGTGCTGGAATCAAAGGTGTGTGCCACCACTCTGGGCTTGGTCCACTTTTTGAAACAACAACTCTTCTTCTCTTTCCTTAAAGGAGAGGAAATGTCTTTGAGATGTTTCAGTTCATGGTGGTAGGGTCTTTACAGAGCTTGCACCAGGCTGCTGGGCAGGAAAGTGGGTGGAGCCAGCCAGATGCTCAGTGAGTAGAAGTGACATGACCTTACACATTCATGTGAACACACACTTTAAAAGGAGAGGAGGGACAGGACAAGACTGTGCCCATAATCTACTTAACTGTTGATAGATTAAACCATTTATTGGGCCAGAGAAGGATAGGACTAAGTCTCTCTGGAAACACTAGAAGGATGTATTCAAAAGTGTGCCTTAATGACACACATTGAGTGTTTCTCAATGTTCAAATCAACACATTTTCTTCTTTCTTTGCTTGGGTTTTGTTTTTGTTTTTGTTTTGAATAATTATGTCTTCTTTTGTTCTGTTGGGACAGGAGCTCATGTACCCAAGCTGACTTTGAATTCATATGCAGCTAAAACTGGTTTTGATCCTTCTGCCTCTACTTCTAAAATACTGGGATTACAGGCATGTGTCACCTTGCCCAGCTTATTTCCTCTCTCTCTCTCTCTTCATGTAAGTCAGACCTGGACAGCACTAGTAGTTCAAGTTGGCCTTAAATACATCGCAATCTTTCTGCCTCAGCTTCCTGGGTGCAGATCACAGGCGTGAGCCTCTGCACCTGGCCAGCCTAAAGTGAATTTCTGATAGCCATAGCTACAGCATACTACGTGATAAAAGTTTAAGACTGCACGTGGCCATTCAGTGGTCCTCTGTCCTCCTAGCAGCATATAAAATGCATTTCTAGCCTAGAGAAAGCTGCTTGACGCGCCTGAATGGGACCCAGTCCCTTTGTTATGTAATTTTGTAGCTTCCTGTGCTCTGGGGCTTCGGGCAGAGACTTTGGGCAGCCATCCCTTTGTCTCTGTCTCTCTGCTATCCAGAAGACCAGCTCCTACTTCCTATGCTCTCCACAGTGCTCAGCAGAGCTGCTGGAGCAGGGCACACTCTTAATGCATGACCAATGAGTATAAGAACAAATGGATGGGAAGTACACCTACTCATCTACACGGAAGGACTTCCTGAATCCTGGGAGTATGAGATCTCCCCAGAGGAAAGTCTGAATGTTCCTCAACCTGCAGAGGTTGGGAAGAACAAGGACTCAGCAGAAGTTCGGAGGTTATACACAATGAGAAGCTCAAGTACCAAGGCCATTTGGCCATCGGAGGGAATGTGAGGTCTTTAAGAATAGAAGGCATGAGTTTGCAAAGATGGGGTTCTCGGGGTATCATCCAAGCCAGGCTGCCAAAGCCTCAGAGCATGGGGATCAGACAGCACAGGAGCAACTTGTTTTCTGAAGCTAAAGCTCTAGGAAGGGTCATCCCCTCTTCCTTGAACCCATCTCTTTGGGCTCCTGTTCACTGGAGTAAGACAGTGGGGAAATGTAGCACACTGAGCATAATGCCAATCACAGCCTTTTGTAATGTGAAAAGAGTTTTCTCCCAATGCAGGTTCTAATTGCAGTATCCAATTGCTGCCATCCAGAGGAGGCTGTGCCAGCCCCAGAAGGGTGTGTCTATGATGGCAATGAAAGCTCATCTCCACTTCCTTTGGAAGAGCTGGGTTTCCGTTACAGATTATCCCACTATTTATTTTATCTCTACCTTTTGTTCAGCTCTGCTGCAACCCCTAGCCTACAAGTCTGACAAATGCTGAAATCTTACACGTTTATTAAAGCCTCATCTATTTGGAAATATCACATGAGTGGGCTTGAACCTGAGTCACGCAGTGCCTAAGTGAGTAAGTTAGACGATGACATTTCCAGATGATACAGTTTACTTCTCAAGGAAATAAAGCATTATCCAATTGAACACACAAGCGTGCACTCACACTCACTTATTTTGAACGCAACCTGAAACTCCATAAAACCACCTTCTTTTCCTCTTTCCTTCTTTGATGGTATGGGACTTAGTGAGGAAGCAGGAATGAGAATCAAGAGAAGGGAAGGAGACTGACCCCAGTGGAAACTTTCTAAAGCAGAAGAAAACAAACCTTATTTGTGAAGATCAGAGAGTAAATAGTTTAGGCTTTAAGGGACACACAGTTAATGATGTAACTTTGCCGCTCTATCAATGCAAAGAAAGGCAGCCATAGGTAACATGCAAGCTGTGTTCTCATAAAACAAATTGTAAACATTGAAATATGAGTTTTGTAGAATTTTCACAGGACACAGATTGTTATTTTTCTTTTGACTTTTAAAAAATCTATTACAAACAAAGCAAAGCCAAACAACAACAACAAACAAAAAAATCATAAGCATATGGTTTAGCTTACAAAATACACAAAAGCAGAGTGTGGACCAGATTTGACTATGAGCTGAAAGTTGCTGACCTCTAAGGTAAGAAGAGCAAAATCTCTCCAAGTCTCTCTGCTGCTGTGATCCCTCACCATCTCCTTCTCTCCCCTACCTGCTCTCTAGGATGGTAGAATTTGCATACTAGAGAGATGGCACAGAAGAGCACTCCTATCAGAAGTGTGATTCTGGAACCCACATGTGACAACTGCCTAAGAGTTGCATATTCTCTCAGTTCCTACCTTGCTTGTCCCCTAACATATGCTTGTGCTAGCGTTCAAGAGGTTGGCCCTTAACCACATCCCTGCCTTTCTGTTAGGGTTAAGGAAAGCCAGAGCATCCTATAAAGTGTGGCTTTAAAAAAAATGTCATGATGGATGCTGCAATATATGTAAGGGAGAAAATATTTAAAAAAATTTTGCCACTATAATATTTTTATTTAATATAATTTACTATAAAAACTTGAAAAATCACACATTAAAATTATAGTGTATTTTAATATCACTTTACATTGGAAAAATTTAATAAGGCCTAGGAAAATTTTCTTGTATAGTGGTGTACACAGAAACACACATGTGAGAGAGTGAACGTATAGGTGCATATCTCTGGTGGGCAGAGGACAAGTTTGGGTGTCATTCTTCAGTCATTATTCAGGTTTTTTTAGAGGGCCACTCACTGGCCTGACACTGACCAGTAGATACTCAGGGATCCCTCCCTCCCTAGTTCTGGGATTATAAAATGTACCACCATATCCAGTTTTGTTGTTGTTTATTTGCTTTGTTTTGCCTGAGGCAAGGTCTCACTTTGTAGTCCTGGCTGGCCTAGAGCTCACTATGTATACCACATCTGGCTTTTTCATGCGGATTCTAAAGATCAAACTTAGGTCCTCAAGATCAGAAGGTAAGCACTTGTCCTACTGAGTCATCTTCCCAACCCATAATTTTCTTTCTATTACCATATTGTGAAGTGAAAGTTCTGTCTTGCTAACTACAATGTGACCTGAACCCACAGAAATAAGGGTCCAGAAGGAAGAGGTGTCAAGTTAGGACCAGGGATGAGAGATAAAGAAGACAAAAGCTGTAGCTGGGACTAGGAAGTCATGCATAAGCTGATGACTTATGACAAACAAATGTATTAAAAAGTAGAGCATTATACAGACTACTTCCAGGAGGGAAAATAGCCAAGGTTAGCAGAGAGCTAAGTCAGACAATGTTAGTAAAGAGAACATATGATAACCTCAGAAACAGCTGCCTAAGGACTGATAGCCACAGCCCAGGGGGAAGAGCTGGGTCTCCAGAAACCACAGCCTTGACTCTTTCTAGGCACTGGCTCCAGCCCTGGACCAGCCTTCCAAGTCCACTGCTGGTCAAGGACACAGAACTAAAGTCATCTTTCTCCTTTTATCAGGGTTTCTGAGAAAGCCCTGGGTTGGCTGGCTCCCCACAGCAATGCTTGTGCGTTTTCTTACTATTCTGACTATTAAGTATTTTTTTTTCTCTAAGCTCTAAATATTTTCAGCTGTCTAAACCTTGAGATGATACAAGACTAGGTTCAAGAGGGTGCAGTAGAGAAAGGGTTAACTGCATGTGAGTACTGTGTGTGCATGCCCTTTGCAGAAATTTCATTCTAATGAACAGAGACAGAAGGCATCATGGGAATTTAGGCTCAGACAGGCCCGTGTCTAAACCCTTAGCCAGACTGTAGGACAGTGATTCTCAACCACCCTAAAGCTGTGACCCTTTAATACAGTCCCTCATGTTGCGGTGACTCCAACCATAAAATTATTTTCATTGCTACTTCATAACTGTAATTTTGCTACTATTATGAATCATAATGTAAATAACTGATATGCAAGATATCTGACCCCTGTAAAAGGGTCATTTGACACCTCCCAAAGGGGTCATGACCCACAGGTTGAGAAAGGCTCTCTTTGCTTGTTGAATGGGAACATAATGACCAATTGCCCTGATGTGAGCGACTCATGGATACGAGCACAGTGATAGTGTTAACTCCCTCACCCTTCCATCTTGGCATTCCTTTCCACGTCTGCTAAATCAATCTAAACTTACTCAGATAGCAGGTGTGATCCGAGCACTTGGGAGGCCAGGGCAGAAAGTTGGTGGCAAGATTGAGAATAAGGGGACTGGAGGGCTGGCTCGGCAGTTAAGACCACTTGCTGTTCTTGCAACAGACTCAGATTCGGTTCCCCGTACCAACAGGTGGCTCGAGACTGTCTGTGAATACAGTTCCAGGGGATTAGACATTCTTTTTTGACAGGTATGCATGTGGTATACAGACAGACAGACAGACAAAACACTTATAAAACAAAATTTTGAAATCTTTAGAATATTAAAACAAAGAGATTAAGACCTGCCAACATAGTAAGATTCTGTCTCAAAACAACTCCCCCTACACAACAAAACAAAAATCGGGCTTATTGAGAGTACACTTGCTTGGCATCAACAATATGTTTTTATTTTATTCATTACTTTACCCCCTCCCCTCTTCCATAAGAGCAAAATCCTAACGTAGAGCCAGTAACAAAAAGCCTTCAAAGCCAAACCTCCCAGACTGGAGATAATTTTTTCTTTTTAAGCTGTCTCAGACTGTTCAAGTTAGATGCAATCCCTTGAAGCAGCAATTAATCTCACATTAATACACGAAGCTCTTTCTGAAGTAATGGGGCTGGAGCCTAACATGAGCTCACGGCTGCTCTTGGCTCTTAATTCTTGGCCAAGAAAGGGAAAGGGGCAGTTGCCAAGGAATGTTGGGGGGAAATTATCATCAGTGATGTCTGTTGCCAGAGCACCTTGGGGTGCAGTGCAGATTGGGGGGGGATGCTAGAAGAAAGCCAGGAACCTAAAAGGGAGGAGCTGAAGGACAGGGGTCTTCAGCCTCAGGGGATTCCATTCTCATTGCACGGAGGACAAAAGTGAGGCTCAGAGTGTGCTGACATGCACAGGTCAGGCTGGGAGGGAAGGGGACAGTTCCTACAGTCAGCTGCCGAGAGGTCATCTTCAGAGGAGGCAAGTTTAAGACAAAGTAAAATGCTGAGCGCATCTTGTCTAAGTGCCAAAGCAGGGCCCGGGTACTTAGCCCCTGCAGATCCAAGATGCTTCTGTGGAGTGGGTTTCCTTTGGTATCTGGACTCTGTGGGAATCAAACCAGCTGTTTACAGTATAAAACAAACAAACAGACCAAAACAAACAAAAGACTGCGACTATGGCAGCAAACATTTACGGTGTTTATGAAATGAAACTGTGACACTTCCAATAACTGGACACCAGTTTATGGAGATGACTCAGCGTCCCCGTGTCCTCTCCTGAGGTAGGAACATATAACTGAACACTGGGTACCAATCTGGGTGACCCTGACTTGGTCACCCTACTAACTGGTCTCCCAGAAAGAAGAGCTCTCCCCTGCCGCCCCTACTGGGCTCAATTTGGGAGACTCTGAACCTCAAGGAATAGCTCCCATCCGGGCATTTCTGCACGAGCTGGCATGCCCCCAGGGTGAGCTTCCCCAGGAGTACCCTCTCCCAAGGAGAGGGCCCGGCAGCAGGGAGAAGATGGTTGGAGGGTTTTGCTGGAAGAGAGGTGCCAATTATAGCCTTTATTAGGCTCCCACCCGCCATCACTCTGCCTTGCAACTACTGGAGACCACACACACACATTCTACTTCCCTACGCTGGGACGGGAGACCTGTGTGGTCCTGCCGACTCACTTATAATAAATCTGTGTGCTTAATAAAAGGCATCACTTCTATCTTTTGATCTCTTGAGTTACTCATTAGCTCTAGGTAACACACTGCTTGATTGACAGGCCCATCCCAGGGAAAACCCAGGTTTGGTGATTCTTCAAACAAAAAAGTGGCACACAGTACGTATGAGTGTGTGTGTGTGTGTACAGGTGACTGTGTGTGTGTGTGTGTGCGTGTGTGTGCATGTGACTGTGTGAGTATGTATGTGCATGTGACTGTGACTTTGTATGTGTGTGTGTTTGGGGTCCAGGAGTCTAGGGCATGGTCTTCAGAGCACCTCCTGAAGAAGGTTCTAGAATCATCAAAACTGTTTCAGGAT
Organism: Pachyuromys duprasi; assembly: GCA_028658305.1. Classification (NCBI taxonomy): domain Eukaryota; kingdom Metazoa; phylum Chordata; class Mammalia; order Rodentia; family Muridae; genus Pachyuromys; species Pachyuromys duprasi. The sequence continues at coordinate 66,785,087 of CM053761.1, read as the reverse complement.
TCCTTTTTTCTATGAAGTTTCTATTTCCTCCCTACCTGCTCTAACTCTTAGCTCTAACCCAATCTGTCCTTGCTTTCAATACACTGAAGTCATGCTCTTGTGTGTCTTCTTGTCTGCACATTCCTGGAGGGAATAGCATTCTGCATTCTTTCTTACTTTCTGGTACACCCCAAATCAGCCCACATTGGTGGGTGTTCACTATCCCCACACTGGGCCTGATCAAGGCTAAACCCTAGTTTCTGTGTATCTTTATAACGGCTCTATGAAGTAGGGACAGCTGAAGTACCCGAGGCTTAGAGAATGAAGGCATCTTGTCTTAGGTCACATAGCTAATAGAGAAGGACTGTGGCTGTCTGAATGCCCACGCTCTGTTCAAACCTCTCATGGCCTCTACCAGTCATGTTGTGCTTCTTAAGGGTTTGTAGCTGTATGAGGTGGGCTCGTCCATGTCCTTTGCTTTTTCCAGTACCCAAGAATGATGTGGAGGTGAAGTTCCCAGTGTTCCCTGGGACTCCCGTGCCTACTCCCTGCCAGTGACCTCACCCTGGGCTGCAGGCTGCTCTGGGAAACCACAGCCACATAGGGAGCTAAGGAGAGGACGCCAGACTCAGTATCAACTCACTGTGTGTTGGCGTTCCAGCTGAGAAAACAAAGTTCCCAGCCGTGTTTGCTTCTTCTTCCCATGAAAACACAGCCCTCTCTATAAGCCATCCTCATGGGAAACCACAGAGCAGGGGCCACAGGACCACAAGCAGCTAGGGTGGCGCTGCCCAGTGGTTAAGGGTGTAGCCTCAAGCCACCTGAGGTAAGGTCAGGTGCCAGCTACGCACCTGTTTGGCCTTGAGCAGGTCACGAAGCTTCATTTCTCAGTCTCCTCAGCATAAAAAGTGATAAACACAGTAGGCAGCTATTTCATATATACCTTGAGAGAGATGGTCCATGCTATCCAACCTGGACAGAAGAAAAATCCGCCAGCCAGGCCTCTCTGTCTGTCTCTGTTTCTGTCTCTGTTTATTTATTTGTCTCTCTGTGTCTGATTCTGTCTTTCCTCTCCTCTCCTCTCCTCTCCTCTCCTCTCCTCTCCTCTGCTCTCCTCTCCTCTCCTCTCCTCTCCCTTCCCCTCCCCTCATCTCCTCTCCTGTCTTCTCCTTTCCTCTCCTCTGTTTTCCTCTCTTAAAGTTAGGTATTTTTTCTTACGGGTTTGAATATATGTGCCCCCAGTTGAATACTTAATTACTGACCACATTATTTGCAATAGGGTCTTTATAGATGTCATCCAGTCAAGCTGAGGTAATCTGAATGGTCTAATGCAATATGACCCATGTCCTTAGAAAAAGAGGATGTCTGGGACTGGGAGATGGTTCAGATGAAAATGTGTTTGCCGTGAAGACCTGAGTTCAGAGCGCAGAGTCCACATAAAAATTTGGACACAGCAGCTTGCCGGAACCCCAATGCTAGGAAGGCAGAGACTAGAGGGTCCTTGGCTTGCTGGCTAGCCAGTCTTGTTGAACTGGTTCAGTGAGAGACCCTATCACACAAAACGGACAGAGGATGGTGCCTGACTTCAACCCCCGGCCTCTCTGAAAAGCCCCACAAATATGCAAGCATGCACCCAGGCATGAGGGAGGGAGCAGGGCAAGACGGAATCCAGACAGAGTCACGAAAGGAGAGCACAGCACATGTGCCTCTTCCGATGCTGTGCAGATGTGCATCTTCCGATGCTGTGCAGATGTGCCTCTTCCGATGCTGTGCAGATGTGCCTCTTCCGATGCCAGGTGAAGACGGAGCTGACACTGTCAACACCTGAGAACTGGTCTACCAGAAGTTGGACTAAAAGGCTGATGGAATGGTTCAGCTGGTCAGGACACTTGCTGACAAAAACCAGAAAACACATCAGCGCCCTGGTGAAGAGGCTGAGGCCCACAGAGGGGAGTGACTGCTCCCCAAACCCAGTGAACCTCAGTTACTTCACCTAAAAACAAAAGCTAACTATCCCGGCACTGCCTGCTTCCCAGAGCTGTGCCTGAGCTGTCAGTGAAATCATGGAGTAGACAGTTATTACAGGCATGCCAACACACTGCACTGTTAGTGTCTTTCCAGGGTTCTGTTCGATTCTGAGAAAGAAGCCAAGTCCACAGTGATCTTGGAGAAGCAGGTGAGACCAGTAGTGGCCCATTGGCTTGGGAAAATGTGGAGGAGCTGTCACCTGGAGACATGGGGCAGCAGATAGGCACCCACGATGGAAGGGTAGGTCCCACAGAGATGGCGGGGTATCTATGGGGCAGCAGATAGGCACCCACGATGGAAGGGTAGGTCCCACAGAGATGGCGGGTATCTACAGCTGAGCCCTGTCCATGCAGCTGCTGTCCACCCGCTGCTCCTTCTCACACCAGCCCCTTGCCCTCTCTGAGCCCATTCTTGCCCATTTACAAAGTAGATATAGTGGGACCAATCTGGGACTTGACTAGCTACCATTTTACGCTGCCCCAGTAAATTTATTTTAAGTGTATGGGAGTTTTGCTTGCATGTTTGTCTGTGTACCATGTGCATGGCTGCTGTCCCTAGAGGCAAGAATAAGGCATTGCATCCCTTGGAATTGTTACAGATAGCTGTGAGCCATTGTATGGAATTGAACCCAGGACCTCAGGAAGGGCAGCCAGTGCTCTTAACCACTGAGCCATCTCTCCAGCCCCCATGCCAAGAGGAGATTTTTTTTTTGCCATTCTAGGGACATAGGTAATTAATAGGGTGCAGTTGTATGTTTGGAACTTAGTGCTAATAGGAACAAGAGGCCACTGGCTCTACTTGTCACACAGTAGCTATCATGAACAGGTACTTCTAGACAGTTCAATGATGGTCTTGTTTCTCTGAGACTGTCTCACTATGGAGTGCAGGCTAGTCTGTAACTTACTGCACATTCCAGGCTGAGGTCCAGCTTCTGGATCTTCCTGCCTCAGACTCCCGAGTGCTGGAGAATCAGAGGTGCACCAAGCTGATCTGTTCTCCGTCCTCTTGAGGGGCTAATTCTGTTGGCATAGAAAGAGTTTCCGTATATGAGGAACAAATAATTGTGAAAATCAAGAATTTGTAAAACCAGAAAGAAACTCCTCAGTTACGGCTCTGTCATTTTTTTCTAACCTACTGGAAACCATTTTGCTTTGTTTTGCTGAACACGGGCACTTTATAGAGTTGCTGTGGCTAGGGAGAAGATGAGCTGTGAAAACTCTTGCCCTGTGTTACGGCAGGAAACACGGTTTTCTTCTCTCTTCTGCAGATCTGGAGTTGGAGAGCTTACACTTACTCTTTGTGTCACTTCTGTGGACACTACAATCAGCTGTGGAGTGTTCACTACAAATCTTAGCATTCTTATTGCATTTTTTCTCTTCCTCATCTTCTTCCTCATCAATGCCTTCAGCATCAGCACCAAAATATTTTTCTAAGTTTTTTATTGAAGAAATATTTTCATAAAATATATTTGACCATACTTTCCCTTCCCCAATCCTGCCAGATCCTCCCCACTTCCCTACCCAAGTTTATGTTCTCTTTTCTTCTTCCTCTCTTTCGAAAATATCAAACAAATAAAAAAGAAACAAAAACAAGAAACACAGAAAACATACAAAAATGAAAGTCAAAACAACCAAGCAAAAGACCAGTAAGACCAAAACAAAAACAACAAAATAAAAACAAAGCAAAAGAAACAAAAAGTCTAAATATGCCATTGACTGTTCTGTGTTGTCCAGCTACTACTGGGATGGGGCTGACCCGTGGTGTGGTTGATATGCCCAGTGAGACGCCATCAGAGAAAAACTAATTTACCCTTTGCCAGTGGGTATCAACTGAAGATAGCTTCTTGGTTAGGGGCAGGACCCTGTGTCTACTTCTCCAATCAGTGCTGGGACTTCATCTGGAACCTGTGCAGGTCTTGGGCATGCTGTCAAAGTCTCTTTGAGTTCATACATGCATCAGTCCTGTTTTGTAGAGTTGTTGTGGCCAGGGAGAAGATGAGCTATGAAAACTCTTGCTGCCCTGTGTTACGGCAGGAAACATGTTTTCCTTAGAGTCATCCACCACCTCTGCCTCTTACAATCCTTCTGCCTTCTCTTCTGTAGAGATCAAAGATCCCGCTTAGAACAACAGAGTGCTGCCAAGTCACTCTCTGCAGATTGTCCAGTTGTGGGTTTATGTTAATTCCCATCTACTTCAAGAGGCTTCTCTGGCAAGGGCTGAGCAAGGCACTAAGCTGTGGCATAGCAGTATGAAATCAGGTGTCTTTTTATTGTTATATTCCTATAGCAGAATAATAGTAGTAGGTTTTCCCTAAGCCCATGATGTATCTAGTTTCATGCTCTTGGCCACTTTAGCAGTGCTAGGCATGGGTTCCATCTCCTAGGGCGGGCCTTAAATGTTTTTTTTTTTTTAAAGTAGTTAGTTCTTTCTACTGTTCTACTGTGCCATTACTGCACCAGTATATCTTGCAGGTGTGTTTCGAGGTCTGTAGCTAGGTGATATTGATGATTACCTTTCTTCTCAAGTAGTAGAGTACCTTTCGGCACCATGAACAATAGTCTGTAGGACTGAAGCTTCTAGTTAGGTGCCAGTTTGACTTTTCTGTGTCTAATGACATAGGCAAGTGAAAGTAACCAATAGCCTTGGCAATGACCTGTGACATTCAAATTACTCAACAAGATGCAACCCATTCCTGACACTGAAAGTTGTGTTTGGATGTCTAGTCGGGGCTTTGTCTTCCCTGTTATTTGGTAGCACCAACATCATCATCTTTCAGCATTATTTTCTTTGTCATTATCATCAGGCAACACATTTTCATTAATAGTAGAATTTGCCATTTGTCTTCATAAGTGTGCCATTTGATACTTCAACAGCTTGATAAATTAATACTATTTTAATATTACAAATAATTAATGTTATTCTCAGAGAAACAAAGGGTTCATATTCTGTGAGCACAAAGGCAGAAACCTGAGGTCACATGATGCCAAATATCAAGTCTTTTCAATGTCATCAGCTGTTCTTAACTAGCTTATTACCCAACCAGCTCAGACTATGATGAGCAGGGATGAGTAGGATCTTATGCAGTGGTTCTTTCGTGAGATATGATATAGTCCTTCATGGCCAAGAGCAACTGACTTTTCAAATCTCCAGGGAAGATTTTTACATTTGAGTATGTGAGCGTGTGTGTGTGTGTGTGTGTGTGTGTGTGTGGAAACAGGAAGGGAGAAGAGAGGAAATATATATCCTTGGAAACCTTTAGGGCTCTCCTCCTACCAAGTAAGCTTGGGATTCAGCCTACACCTGCAAGATTTACATGTCTTTTGTCCCTGTGTGGCTCACTATGCCTGGCTAATCCATCCAGAGCTTCCCGCTGCCTCCTCACAGGACGCAATTCAGACCAGAATATTAGTGGAGATTACAGCAAGAAGAGGATATGGGGCGAGGGAGACAAGCACGGAGAGAGATGCTCTTCACAGAAGACTTGGAGCATGAGAGACAGAGAGAAAACAGCAGTGGGCCCAGAGGTGTCAGGGACCAGCCTACATCCTGAGCTCTGTCCTTTTATTTTTTTCACACTTACAAATTACATTTAGTGTGTGCGCACGCACACACACACATGCAGAACACACTGGTTGTCTGGCTTGGCAGCAGACATTTTACCACTGACATACCTCATTTTCCTCTGTAACTGCAGATATTCTCCCCTCTGTTTTCTGAAGTCTGCCTACGACCAGCAAGGCAAACACACGAGCCAATCTCAATGGCACGGTTGGTTTGCTCCTTCTGTGCTTCCAGCCCATTCATTTTCCCATTTGTCATATTAAAAATGTCCCTATTTGGGGAATGGGGGGTGATGGAAAGATGGCTCAGTTAACAAAGTGCTAGCTTTACATACAGGAAGGACTGAATCCAATCCCCAGAAACCTTGTAAAACTAAAACCAAGCAAGCAGTTCACACACTTGTAATCCCAGGGTGGAGGAGGTGGACACCAGGTGGGTCCCTGAGGCTTGCTGGGCAGCAAGCTTTGCCTCTTTGATGAGTTCCAGGCCAGTGAGCAACCCTGCCTCAAAAAACAAAACAAAAAGTAGTGGATGGTGACTGAGGAATGACACCCAAGCTTGTCGCACGGGCTCAGCGTGCATATGCTCACGCTCACATGTGCACACACGTACACACACCATACTTGTATAAACGTGCACACCAAAATACCTCCCTTTTGGGGTGTTGACTATAGAATATTCTTCCATTGATGAACAGCAAAGAAGGCAAGGTGACAGGGCCAGTCAGAATCAGAATTTGCCATCTGGCTCGACAGGAAGTGCAGTAGACTTTGAGGCTGGGACTGAAGTGCTTGTCTTAGTGGAGGACTTCCTGAGTACCCAGAGCTCAGGGATGTCATCTGCAAATGTACATGATCTTCCCCTTTAACGACCCGTTTCACTTTTACTCTCCAGAGTCCACTGAGTAAATTCACCTAAAAAGGATGGGGGCATCTGCCAACAAGGGACTACTGAAGACCTTGAACCAGAGTATGGGCCTCGTGGGCCCCCTCAGAGAGCTGTGGGAACCGAGGTATCCACCTCTGAGTGCAGTAGCAGCTGGAGCAGCTCTTTTGGGTGAATGGCTTCGGAGGATCTGGAAGATTACAAAGCGCAGACGCTCTTTGGAGGTCTAAGAAACTTCAGCCAAAAAAGGAGAAGAAAGTGGTATCAGGAGGTGGATTAGCTGTAACAAAGGACTGAATTGTGCGAGGAAGGAAGGGATTGGAGGCAGTTCTGCAGTACCGTGCCCCTGGAGAACCAGGGCCAGAGTGGTCTTTCCAGTCTGGCCGCTTAGGGCAGCACTCCTCACTAGGGCCCTGAGCCCTCCTCATGCCTGTGGCCCACAGGGCTGCTCACCAGCCACCACCTGGACCTGCTGGTTATGCACCTCTATTCTAATGTACCAACTTCATGCCAGAGGCCTTACCTGCCCAAGCCACAGTCTATCCAAACAGAGCCCTGCCAGCCTTTGGCCGGGCTTTCTTCCTCGTGATAAACCCTGGTTCTCCCTGCCATGTAAATTCAGCTACATTTAAATATTGAAAAAAAAAAAGCCAACAACAACCCCCCCCCCCCGACTTTGCAAACCTTTCCTCAGTTCCGCCTATTCCAGGCAGCGGGAATCACTCCCTCACCATTGGTTTAACCTGAACTTAAATATCTTTGCGATGCAGCGAGTCATACTTCCCAAGAGAACTGCTTCTAGACCTGTCTCCCTCTATCCACGGTGAGCTCGGAGGCAGCAGGCACCGTTGCCCCCATCTTTGTATCCTCCGTGCCTCCGGCAGTGGTCTTGGTCCAGGTTGCCTCTCTAAGTCTCTCTCTGAACACAAGATATCCCACCATGCTGGATACTGCTTAACGGTGCCCACCGAATAACCCCACCTCTGTCTATGCTCTGTAGTATGCTTCAGGGGCTGAGAAACCTGAGAAGTACATTTCTCAGACTCGTTTGCCAGCAGAGATGTGGTGACGTTCTGCCAACAAATGCAAAATATTTCAAGGCCTAGTACAATAAGTCTCCTTCTAGTTCCAAGGTCACCCTTCATTACACAGTGAGCGCAAGGCCAGTCCGGGCTCCATAACTCAGTTATAATAAATAATCAAGTAACAAAACATTTTCTTTTAGTGAGAAGTCAGAATTAAATTTCAGAGGAATTTAGTGTCATACTTTCAATTTGTGAATGTGAGGCAAAAATTTAGTTTGAGCTGCCCCTGGAAGGTGGCAGGAGCTATTTTCCAGTCAGTCTTCAAAGCAGAAGTGCTTCCTCACTGACTGTGGGGCTAAGCTGAAGATGGAGTAAGCTAGTATAACCGGCAGCTGTTTCAGCAGCCACAGCACCTGTGCAATCGCGCCGTCCCTCAGGCACCTGTGCAAGCGCGCCGTCCCTCAGGCACCTGTGCAAGCGCGCTGTCCCTCAGGGCACCTGTGCAAGCGCGCCGTCCCTCAGGCACCTGTGCAATCGCGCCGTCCCTCAGGGCACCTGTGCAATCGCGCCGTCCCTCAGGGCACCTGTGCAATCGCGCTGTCCCTCAGGCACCTGTGCAATCGCGCCGTCCCTCAGGCACCTGTGCAAGCGCGCCGTCCCTCAGGCACCTGTGCAAGCGCGCTGTCCCTCAGGGCACCTGTGCAAGCGCGCCGGCCGTCCCTCAGGGCACCTGTGCAAGCGCGCTGTCCCTCAGGCACCTGTGCAAGCGCGCTGTCCCTCAGGGCACCTGTGCAAGCGCGCTGTCCCTGGCATTCTTTTGGTTGCTGTGATCACCATTTCCACAGGAGGAGTCATCTTACATGGCTTTTGCTGACCTTCCCCTTAACACTGATCTTTATTTTGTGGTTGTATTTCTATCCAATCTATTTTTAATAAGTCTATAATTTTCAATTTTGCCAAGAAAAATTAATTCTTTTGTCTTTCTCTTCCTTCTCTTTCTTTCTTTTGAGATAAATTCTCATGTAGCCCAGGCTAGCCTTGATCTTGCTCCCTTTTCCAGTCCTCCCAACACCTACACCTTCACCATCAGACTCTTATCCTGAGCTTCCACATCAGCTATGCATTCCATTACTCTGCACTCCCCCGAAGTGTTGATGGGAAGAGGCATGTGTCTGTCCCCCACTGATGGGGACTGTATCCACAGACAATACAGCAGAGGTTCTGTCTTTGAGAACAAGAAACATGACTTTCTTTCTTCTTCCATTCATTTATTTAGAAACTGGTCTCTGAAGCCAGGCAGTGCCTGCACATGCCTTTAATTCTAGCAGAGGCAAGCAGTTCTCCGTGCGCTCAAGGCTAGCCTGGTCTACAGAACAAGTTACAAAGCTACACAGAGAAACCTTGTCTTGAATGAAAGAAAGGAAGGAAGGAAAGAAGGAAAGAAAAGATAAGAGAAACTGGTCTTTGAGCACATTATCCATCTAGCATTGTGCTAGATACAAAAGATTCCTCAATGAATTGGACAAAAAGTTTTTCTACCTTCAACAAGCTTTGTTCCAAGGGATGGGAATAACCAAAACCTTTCAACACATCCAGAAATAAATAAGATGGGGAGATGGCTCAATGGTTAAAATGTTTGCCATGAAGACATGGGGGCTGAATTTCAGATTTCCAGAACCCATGAAAGTGCCAGGTCAGCAGGGGGCCAGCCTGTCATTTCAGCCTTGGAATCCAGAGCAATGGATTCCCTGGTGACAGCTGGCTAGTAAGACTAACGGCATGGACAAGCTCTGGGTTTGATCAAAAGACCTGCTTTAAAGAATAAGGTGGAAGAGTCAATAAGGGAGTTAATAATAAGTTAATAAGCTTCTTAACATTGACATTAGGTTCCACATTCACCCCACCACCACCACCAACACACACACACACACACAGACAAACACCAAGCTAATACACACACACAGACACAAGCAAACAAGCATAACACACACACACACATGCAAGCAAGCATAATACACACACACACACAAATAGAGGGAAATAGAAATAAGATCATTTAGGACAGCAATGCTTGTCATGGAGGAAGGCTATGGGTCAAAGAAGGACAGGCACTGGAGAATAGGGAGGAGAGGGGAAAGGGTAGAGATGCGGGGCAGTCCTTGAGACCTGTGCTGAGAGCAGAAAGAATGATTACCATCCAGGCCCTGGTGCAGTCTGTCTCCCTCATTAAAACGGCATCAGGTATTTAACAACAAGGACAAGTTCTAAAAACATCACTTGTAGGTGATTGTGTTATTGTACAAACATCACAATCTCACAGACTTAGATGGTGTAGCCCACTGGATCTCCGCACCCTAACACCTAGGCTAGATATATGGGAGAGCCCATTGCTTCTAGGACCGTGGTGAACAAAACCACACAATATTTAATCTGGCTCAGGAGTAACTGATGCGATCGAGACAATAAACAGCTGTGCAGGGCTCTTGCCAGAAAAAAACACAACTCTTTTACAGCAAACTGTTCCCTGAGTAGGGGTGACTCTAAAATAATGATACAGAGTCGAGCATCATAGCTCCACGAGGCAGCTGTACAGCTGTCTGTCATCGCTACTGAGTGCAACCTGCTCTGTATAATTGTATGTGTTGTTCACATCGCATCAGCATGTGTGAGTAATGCCTTCCTCTGCAGCGCTATGATGTCACTGGAGGGCAGGATTTCTTTTAGTTCCATGAGTGCAGTGTGCTTGTTGGGCATATGATTGTATACACTGTGTGGATTTGGGATGGCGGCTGTGGGATACTTGTCATGTCATCACGAGCTTCTCTGACTGATCTGAAATAGCTGTGGGAGCCACCCGCCCACCGCGCACAAATTCGTGACCAGGCACTCAGCAAATACTACTGCCTTTAATGGCAAACGTTCTAAAAGTGGCAAAACACCTTGCTGGCCAGAATAGAACCACGCTAGGGGTCGGAAGCCCTCTAGGCAAACTTCTCCATCATTCTGGTGTGGTGTTTAATTACTCTTGTTTACAAAACAAGGCAGCAAACAAATTAAACCAAACCAAAACAAAGGAAAAGCAGAGATGAGCATCTTTCCTTCCAGGGAACCCTGATGATAAGTAGATGAATGGTCCTTAAACCTAGGTCAAGGGCAATGTCTCCATGACTCTCGTCAGTGAGCAGTGCGTGGTGGGGATCTGGCACAGTGATGTAACTGGCTCCCTCTCACTGCTGTCCACAGTGATCCATGCATTTCTTCCCTAAATCCAAGTCTTTACTAGTCTACAGTCCTCCAAGGGAAAGGCTTCCACAGGGCACCAGGCAGAGATCCCATGGAGGAGAAGTTGAGATTCACCTGCTCACCTGGGCATCTCATTTAAGCCAATTGACAGGGCAAAGAGGTCATGATATTGTGACTGAGTCCTCCTGTTATGGAGGAATCAGGTCTGGACTACACACTGGTGACAAGTGTGAGACTTCTCAGGATCACCTCTAGAGATTGCTACACCCTGTGATAAATTTCAATAAAAACCACAACCCTATTCAAGCACAAGTGCTATAGCCCAGGCCCTTCAAGAAGAAAGTCCCACCTCAGCAAAAACGGAACAGCCAATGGGAAAAGATGATTTAAAACCCCAGCTATCACCACAAGGCCAGCTGCGAAAACAAGACAGTGATATTTTTATTACGTATGTTTGTTTATGTATTAACTAATTTTTTACCCAATTTCCATTCCCTTGTCATTCAAAGTAAGATGTGCTAACAGTAGTTAGCCTTGTGTGTCAGTATTTATAGTATTTATGGTACAGGATACCTAGGGAATCTGAATTGGCTAGAAGAAGAAAGAGCGCCCTCCAGAGGAGGGAAAGGGCCTCTGTATCCTTTGGGGATAAGAGCTCAGTGTGTCATCAGGTGTGTGTGAAGTGGCTGTATGTTATGGTTGTATAGCACAGTATTGTGTTGTGTATGACCACTGTGTGTGAGAGTGTGCATGGGATGAACATTTAATGCTGTTGACGCATCTATTTGATGGATGTGGTCTTCCAACATATCAAATTGACAAGGACACACCCATTGGCTTTGCAATGTGTCAACAATTCCCTTTGCTTAAGGTGAATCACAGGACAGAATCATCACACCCTGAAGAAGGCACAAACAAAGCACCAGCGGTATGTGTGAGCTGCAGGGGCACCGGGCAGTGTTCGTCCCTTGCTCTGTCACTTATCTTCTGGCAGACTTGGAGCTGCTTACACTTTCCCCCACTTCTGCAGCGTCTCCATCTCCAGGACGGAGCATGTTCAGCCTTACTGTGAGACATTTGCTGCTTCTGCAAGATATCCTCATTGTGGCCACAGGAATCAATAAAGCTGGTATAAGCTGAAAACTTGCTCTACCAAGCCCTGACTTTCAATCTAACTGCACGCAGGGATTCTGCTATGGTTTGAATCCAAAGTGCTTCCTGCTTTGAAAGAGGTTAAGTTTAATGATGTTTCAAGTTTAGGTTCTAGTCCGCTAGGACTGGTGTCTTGAAAAGGCCACATGTGGACATAATGGGAAGACATCCAAAGAGAGAGGCCTTAGGGATAACCATATTGGCCAATGTATTGATCTATGGCTTCTAGACTCCAGAACTATGAGAAATCAAGTTGTGTTGTTAAAATCTGTGATGCTTTGTTATGTGGCCAGAGCATGGCCGGACATGGGCTCCAACCCACACGTGCAGAGAGTGTGACTGCCACTTCTCTGGCGCTCTTCCATTTTGCATCAGGCTCCAGCTGCAGAGAGGACAAGCTGGCCAGGGCCTGTTGACCTGCTCTGTCCAGGGCATCAGGTTAGATCTACGCAGACCCTGGCTTTCTGCTTCCCCGCTGCAGCTTGGTGGATGAGAATAGAGAGGCTCCAGCACAGGTGTGTTTGGTCGCTTCGCAGATTAAAACAGTTTTGTGCAGGGTGATAAATATGGATCTATTTTCATTTTCTGCATATAGACATCCAGTTGGTCCGGCACCATTTGTTGAAGATGCTGTCTTTTTTTCCATTGGATGGATTTGGCTTCTTTATCAAAAATCAAGTTTCCATAGGTGTGTGGGTTCATTTCTGGGTCTTCTATTCGGTTCCATTGATCCACTATTCTGTTTCTATGCCAATACCATGCAGTTTTATAACTATTGCTCTGTAGTACAGCTTGAGATCCGGGATGGAGATACCTCCAGATGATCTGTTGTTGTAGAGGATTGTTTTGGAGATTCTGGGTTTTTTGTTTCTCCATATGAAGTTGAGAATTTTTTCTTTCAAGGTCTGTAAAGAATTGTGAAGGTATTTTGATGGGCATTGCATTGAATCTGTAGATTGCTTTTGGCAGAATAGCCATTTTCACTATGTTAATCCTACCAATCCATGAGCACGGGAGATCTTTCCATCTTCAGATATCTTCTTCAATTTCGTTTTTCAGAGACTTGAAGTTATTCTCAAACAGATCTTTGACTTGCTTGGTTAGAGTCACCCCAAGGTACTTTATGTTATTAGTGGCTATTGTGAAGGGTGTTGTTTCCCTAATTTCTTTCTCAGCCCTTTCGTCTTTAGTGTATAGGAGGGCTTCTGATTTTTTTGAGTTGATTTTGTATCCAGCCACTTTGCTGAAGGTGTTTAGCAGTTGAAGGAGTTCTCTGGTTGAATTTTTGGGGTCACTCATGTATACTAACATAT
>CM053761.1:66746927-66771401 GCA_028658305.1 Pachyuromys duprasi | reverse complement strand
ACTCAAGAAGTTAAAAAGCAACAAATCAAGTAATCCAATTAAAAAATGGGATATGGAGCCAAACAGAGAACTCTCTGTAGAGAACTGTAGAATAGCAGAAAAACACTTAAAGAAATGCTCAGCATCCTTAGCCATCAGGAAGATGCAAATCAAAACAACCCTGAGATTTCACCTTACACCCACCAGAAGGGCTAAGATCAAAAACTCAAGTGACAACACATGCTGGAGAGGATGTGGAGAAAGAGGAACCCTCCTCCATTGCTGGTGGGAATGTAAACTTGTACAACCACTCTGGAAATCAATTTGGCGTTTTCTTAGACAATTAAGAATAGTGCTTCCTCAAGATCGAGCTAGACCACTCCTAGGCATATATCCAAAAGATGTTCAAGTACATAACAAGGACATTTGCTCAACTATGTTCATAGCTGCTTTATTCGTAATAGCCAGAACCTGGAAACAACCCAGATGTCTCTCAGTTGAGGAATGGATACAGAAATTGTGGTACTTTTACACAATGGAATACTACTCAGCAATTAAAAATGAGGAAATCATGAAATTTGCAGGCAAATGGTGGGACCTGGAAATGATCATCCTGAGTGAGGTATCCCAAAAGCAGAAAGATGCACATGGTATATACTCACTTATATAGACGTATAAGATAGGATAAAAATACAGAAATCTATACACCCAAAGAAGATAAACAAGAAAGAGGACCTGCGGTAAGAGGATTAATACTCACTTAGAAAGCCAAATGGGAAGGACATTGGATGTAGGAGTAAACAGGTAGCAGGAAAAGAGCCGGCCACAGAGGGCCTAGAAAAAACTCTTCCTAGCAGGGTATCAAAGTAAATATTAAGAAACATAACCAACCCTTTGGCAGAGTGCAGGGAATCATATGAAAGAAGGGGGAGTTAGTATGACCTGGAGAGGTCAGGAGCTCTGCAAGAACCAAATATATCAGGGCACAGGGGTCTTTTATGAGACTGTCTCTCCAACCAAGGACCATGAATGGTTATAACCTAGAACCCCTGCTTGTATGTAGCAAATAGTAGCTCAATTCCCAAGTGGGTATACTAGTAAGGGGAACAAAAACTATTTTTGACATGAACTCAATGGCTGGCTCTTTGACCTCCCTGTCCCCCGAGGGAGGAGTAGCCTTGCTAGGCCACAGAAGAGGACATTGTAGCCATTCCTGAAGAGACCTGATAAGCTAGAGTTAGATGGAAGGGGAGGAGGGCCTCCCGTTAGTGGACTTGGGAAGGTGCAGGAAGGAGATGAGGGAGGGAAGGGGGGTAATGTGGGAGGGGGCTATGGCTGGGATACAAAGTACATAACCTGTGATTAATATAAATTAAAAATGAAAAAAAAAACTTCGAGTGGCAGATATGTATTGTCCATCTTGCCAACATGCCCTGACTGTCCCTCTTCCAGCCTAAGCAGGAGGAAGTCCACTTGTCACAAAGAACTCTTTCAGCAACCTCCAGGACAGAAGGCATACAGGTAGAATGGAGCAGGTGAGTGGGACAGCCATGTGCTGCTAAACAGAGTCTTAAGTATGGTTCCCCTCAGCAACACACTTAGTTGAATCTCTCTACTAACTCCTGTTCTTAAAACTATCTTAAAATCTCTTCTTAATAAACTCTAATCCTGTTTCATATGGGTTCATCCTGAAGTTCTTTTCTGCACCAAAATCATGAATCTTGTATTCACCTAAGTGAAGTCCACGGCATGAACTCCTCAGGCAGGTGGCGGTGTGGAGCAGTCTATCCATAACAGAAAGACCACAGCAAAATGAACCTGTCGGTTACAACATGCCAGGGACATTAAATGTGAGTTTCTGGGTGTGGCATGTGCAAGTGCAGGGTCTGGGTTCAACCGCCCAGAATCCCCTGCCTCTCCCTACATGCCCAATTTTGCTTCTCTAGCACTTCTGAGAGGAAGCAGGAAACATAGTTCTTCATCACTGCCTAGGGTGCTAACCTCCTACCCAGATAGCTCTAGTTGCATGAAGAGTCAGACATGCTGTTAGTGGCCATGCGTGCTAGTCTCTACCTTTGCACAGGTCACAAGATGAAAACTCTTCCTAAGTAACTTCATAGTGTGTTTGCATCTGTTCTCATTTGCTCCTTGGAGCTTCTCTGACAGCACAGTGTTGAGTTTCCCATTTTTTTGAAGAAGAAAAAGCGGCTGGATTGGTTTTCCAGCCCCCGTCTCCCTAACGACAATATCAGTGTCTAAGGGTCTTTAAAGGGCACTGTTATTGTTGGAGAAAGGCAGCACAGGATTCTTTCAAGAAATCTCTACTCAGGACTAGAGGTTTGGATGGCCTAGGCTTCAGCAGTGGCTTGGAAGTTTCATAGCTGTCTGTCTGACAAGTCAGCTGACCTCTCTGAAGTAAGGGTTACTGTTGGAGGCTGTAACTATGAATCAGGGTAGCAATGCTGGTTGCTTTAAGTGGTAAGAAAAGTCTGAGTGCTCTGACTCAGTAAATACGATGAAGAGCATTTCATTACTTCCTAATGAAAAGGGGGTTATGGGCTGAGGGTGCAGCTCACTGATCGAGTGCATGCCAAGCACATGCGAGGTCCTGGGCTTGCTGCTCACCACTAAACTACCTGACTGACAACTAACTAACGACATAACTAAGTAAAGTAAGTAAGGTATTTTGTAGGAATAGATTTCACCAAGAGAAAGGTAAATAACAGCATGATTCCAGGGATGAAGAGACGGGGGATGGCACCAGCCCTCAGCTGCCAGGCAGAGCTGCTGCTAATGGTGGGCCGAGAATGGTTGACTCTCAGGGGAGAAATGGAATGATGTGAGGGCTCCTGGGGACAAGCATCCCTGAAGGAATTTCCCAGGCTCCCCTCTGCCTATCCACGCACTCCCAGCCACGGAGCGCCTCTCTCTGAGTCAAATCTCGCAGGCTGGGTGGCACAAACTGCTAGAAGTCCATCTGCAGAGCAAGTCAGGATCAGCCTCCCGGGACCGTGTACCTTTGGTCTCTCTCTAGCCATATGTTAAGTCCAGGCCAATAACCCTTTAGGTACGTGCACTCAAGCACTGGAGTCCGGCCAGAGAAGTGTCACATTTGTTTTGAGTCCAGGGCCCTGGCACCCTTCACTACCCTCCCTCCTACCCTTAGACTATGCTGGCAGGATCTAAAAACTACAGTTAATTAAATCATGGAGAAAATTTCCTAACTCCAACCATGCTTAGCTACATAAGGTGTAATGCCAACATGCCCCTCCCTGCCTGCACATTCTCTGACACACTCTGCAGTTCTTTAGTTCATGGTTCTTCCATCACAAGAGAAGAGCCCATGAGGGACCATTTTCCAGATGGGGGAGCCAATTGCAGAGGCCAGACAATTTGTCCAAGGTCACCTGCAAGTGAGAGGTGGAGGTTGTTGTTACCTCTGGGACCCCCAACTTTGCATTTCATCTTCTTTCTACTTCAGCTCACTATGAGAACCAACAACAAACTTTTCTTTTAAAAGAAAAAAAATGTTTCTGGGCTGAGGAAATAGATCAGTTGTTAGAGTGTTTGCCCCGTATACATATATCCCTGGGTTCCATTCCTAGCACTGCATAATCCAGCACTCAATAGGTAGAGGCAGGAGGATCAGGAGTTCAAGATTATTCTCAACATAGCAAATTGGAGACCAGCTTGTGCTACACAAGATCCTGTCTTAAATGCATGTACACGCACACACAGGCATAAACAACAGGCAAACAAATCCATTTATAAGACTAAATGGTGTGGGACATTTATAAAAGAGTGCACAACTTCATGTACAGAGCATGTCACTCCACTGCTTAAGCATAAATGGCCTGACAGTGGTTGCTAATATCGACAGTCCACCAGTGGAGAACTGGTTAAAATGACGGATCAGCCATGAAGAGAATTCTGCAGAACTTGGAAATTAGGATAGGTGGTTCCACACGAACTCACAGAAGTTGCGTGCTGTCTGGCTCACCCATGTACGGTGGCAGAAGGATCCACTCCCTGCTCCTGTGGTGGCTGGCAGCGTTCAGTTCCTGGCAGGCCGTCAGGCACAGGGCTTTGGTTTTGGCTGTCTGTCCTCTCAAGCTGCATTCAGTGTCTAGCCACCTGGGCCTCTCCCTAGGCCATCTTGCAACACAGTGGCTGGCTTTGAAATGCTGCAAAAAGATAGCCAATTGGCAAAACAAAAGTTGCACTGCTATGTAAAATAATCACAAGAATAAATATTGTTCTCTGGACTCTATGGGTTAGAAACCACAGAGTTTCCACTCAAGGATGTAGATATCAGGGATCATGAGGATCATCTTGAGTTTGTCCTTGTACAAATCAGCTGGCCAGAGGATTCACAGTGGGGGCTCATAGATCCGGCTGGTGTTGGCTGCAACTGTTCAGCTCTGCTTCTGTGGGGCAGAAGCACTGTGGACAATATGTAAATGAATAAATAATCATGTTCTAATGCAACTTTATTTATGGACAATAAAATTTGGATTTTGTATAATTTTCTTTTAAAATATTTTATTTTTAGTTATATACACGTGTGGAGGGGTGGACAGTGGGTCTATGTGCATAAGTACAGTGCCCATGGAGGCCGGACACTTTGGATTCCCTGAAAAGCTGGGGTTACAGACATTTGTGCGTCACACAACGTCTGAACCAAACCCAGGTCCTGTGCAAGAGCAGTCTGTGCTCTTAATCGGTGAGCCAAATCTCCAGCCCCATGATTTTGTATAATTTTCACATCACAAAAAATATTATTAGTCCTCTGACTTATAAATTTTTATGGCAGTATTTAAATGTTTGTGTATGTGTGTGTTGTGTGTGTGTAGTCCCATGTACACCATGCTGTGCTACGAGAGGTCAGAACCACCTTCGGGAACTGGCTGTCTTCTATTATTTGGGGATCAAAATCAGGTTGTCAGGCTTGGCTGCATGTTTCTTTACCTACTGAGCCATCTCACTGGCCCTTGATCTCTTTCTTTTCTTTTTTAAACTAACTCTTTAATAGCTCAGCAAACTGTTTTTACCTGGCAGGCCATATAGAAAGAGTGAGCCCTATTTGGCCCATTGCCAGAGCTTGCCAGCCCCTACTTGGTTTCAGTAGGTTTTTGCATACTGAGCAGTCTTAATTAAAGTTACTGCAAAATTGGAGGACATAGGTGGTGCTGCTCTCTGTGACCATCTTCTACGGCTGTGACTGTTCAGCTGACACCGTGTCTGCACTGAAGGGGATAGATTTTTTCTGCATTCAATGAGCCTCAAGTCTCCCTCACTTCCTGGGTGGCTGGGGGATGTTTCAGTCAGTAAAGCACAGGGACTGAGTTCAATCTCAGAACCCACCTTAAAGAAAAAAAAAGGCAGGAGGAGTGGAGCATACCTATAATCATGGCACTAGGGAGCAGAGATAGAGTCCTGTGGCTTGCTGACCAGCCAGACTAGCTGAATCACTAAGTCCCAGGTCATGGGAGACCCTGTCTCAAAAATAGTAAAGGCTAGTGAGACAGTTCACTGATTAAAGACACTTGTCAAACACATGCTGGAGAGGATGTGGAGAAAGGGGAACCCTCCTCCACTGCTGGTGGGAATATAAACTTCTACAACCACTATGGAAATCAATCTGGTGCTTTCTCAGACAACTAGGAATAGTGCTTCCTCAAGATTGAGCTATACCACTCCTAGGCATATATCCAAAAGAGACTCAAGTACACAATAAGGACATTTGCTCAACCACGTTTGTAGCAGCTTTATTTGTAGTAGCCAGAAGCTGGAAACAACCCAGATGTCCCTCAGTTGAGGAATGGATACAGAAATTGTGGTACATTTACACAATGGAATATTACTCAGCAATAAAAAAACAAGGATATCATGAAATTTGCAGGTAAATGGTGGGAACTGGAAAAGATCATCCTGAGTGAGCTATCCCAGAAGCAGAAAGACACACATGGCATATAATCACTCACATAGACATATAATATAGAATATTCATCCTAAAATCTGTACACCTAAAGAAACTAATCAAGATGGAGGACTCTGGCTAAAACGCTCAATCCCCATTCAAAAAGGCAAAGAGGATGGACATTAGAAGGAGGAGAAAACAGGAAACAAGTTAAGAGCCTGCCACAGAGGGCCCTCTGAAAGGCTCTGCCCTGCAGACTATCAAAGCAGATTGGGAGTCTTATAGCCAACCTTTGGGCAGAATGCAGGGAATCTCATGAAAGATGTGGGAAATAGTAAGATAGGGAGAGGACAGGAGCTCCACAAGGAGAGCAACAGAACCAAATAATCTGAGCACAGGGGTCTTTCCTGAGACTGATACTCCAATCAAGTACCATGCATGGAGAAAACCTAGTACCCCTGCACAGATGTAGCCCATGGCAGTTCAGTATCCAAGTGGGTTCCATAGTAATGGGAACAGGGACTGTCTCTGACATGAACTGATTGGCCTGCTCTTTGATCACCTCACCCTGATGGGGGAGCAGCCTTACCAGGCCACAGAGGAAGACAATGCAGTCACTCCTGATGAGACCTAATAGACTAGGATCAGAAGGAAGGAGAGGAAGACCTCCCCTGTTAGTGGACTTGGGGAGGGGCATGCATGGAGAAAGGAGGGGAAGGGAGGGGTTGGGAGGGGAGGAGGGAGGGAGCTATGGGGGGGATATAAAGTGTAATTAATAAAAAAATTAGAAAAATAAGTAAATAAATAAATTGAAAAAAAAGACGCTTGTCAAAAAAATAAAAGTTAAAAAAAAGTTAAAAAAAAAAAAAAAGACACTTGCTTTCAAGCCTGAGAACCGTAGTTCTATACCAGGGACCCACCTGGTAGGAGAGAATCAACTCCCACAAGTTGCCATCATGCCTGGACATAAAATATTATAAAAAGTAACCATAAATGATTATTTCTATTTTTTAAAAACCTCCTTTTTCTTTTGTTTTGGAATGTATGTTAGCCTGTGAGTCTGGTGCTATATGTGTGGTGTATGCACATGTGTGCTGTGCTTATGCACATGAAGAGGCCAAAGAAGGACACCCACTTTTTTCTGCTTTATTCCATTGAGATAGACTCTCTCACCAGTCCTGCAGTGTACATTTTTGCCTGGGCTAGGGGCCAGTGAGACGCGTGGCTCATCGTGTCTTCCTGTTTCCCAGCTCTGGGTCATAGGTACATGTGACCACGCCCTTCTTTTTACCTGGGTGTTGAGGATCCAAACTCAGGTCCTCAATTTCACAGTGACGAAGAGGCTTTGAGTGTGATGCCACCTAGATGCTAGATCCCCAGGGCCGTCAAAAATTGACTCTGTGCAGTGGGTTCATCGTCTCACACAAGGGAAAATTAATGACACAGGCTCTTTGAGGAGTTTTCAAAGTAGAACAGGCTTCATTAAAATTATTATAGAAGTGTGAAATTATGGACCAGTGTAGTATTTAGGAAAAGCAAAACTCCTGTGAATGGGAGAGGTTTCCAAGAGCGGAAAAAGAGCTGTTGGATTTCTGTTGTCTAGAGTTTTATAGGGCCAGGGCAGACACTGGGGATCAGCTGATGCCATGTCTGCTGAGCCTGGCTAATGTCTGGGTTATCATGGGCTAACCCAACAGAGGGCCCACAGACTCTATTCCAGCCCCTTAGCCCAACGAGCTGTGATCATTTGCTGTTCACACATGTTCAGCTAGTGGCTCAGCTCTGCTCTGGCTGTGTTGGTTGTGGATCTTGGTCACCTGTTGCTAGTTAGCTATGAGCTAGTGCTGCTGCCCTCACCCTTGCAAAGTGCTACTAATTATACTAAGCTCTTTTTGTTTTCACAGTTAACAAATATCCATGGGATGGTCTGGGGTCTCTTTCCTAAATGAAGACAGGCTTGTTAGAAACCATCCTTACTTACACTTAGCCTATTATAATTCCTACATTATAAGCAAAACATTAAAAGCAAGAATACATAATAAATAGCGGTGCCTAGCATGTGTTTCCCTAGGGGGAACGCTCTCGTGGAAGCTAGCCAGCCTGCCTGCCTGCCATCACTGGCTTTGCTGTTTAGATCCTGTTTGGCTCTTCTTGGGTCTACTTGGTTATTGCATATCCAGCCCCCTGAGTCTTCATTTATCGTCCCTCTTGCTCCTGGCTTCACTGTTTAGATCGTATACTCTCCTTATTCTCCGACTGTAGTGGATGTGGGAAACGTTAGCTTTTATCGTGAGTTCTTTTCCTTATTTAGAGCTAACTCTTCCAGTACTTAGAACTAACTTAACTCCTGCCTCCACAGTAAGCCCTTGCGTCCACTAAGCCATGTATCTTTCCAGCTTCTTTTTCTATTTTTTTCTTTTGGGAAGGTGTCCTGTAGCCCAGGCTGGCCTCAGCTGTGTCAGAGGATGACTTTGAACTTCTGATCCTCTCGCCTCCACCTCTCAAACGTGGAGATTCCAGGGGTGCTCCATGCTGGATCTATGTGCTGCTGGGGATGGGATCAGATGTGTGTGCAAGCTAGGGAGCGCTCTACCAACTGAGCTACAGCCCCAGCCCTTAATATTTACCTGTTATAAAGGATGATTGCAACCTAAGTAGCCCACAGTGAGTGAATGGCTAAATCTACTGTGTTGCCTCCTCTTCATCTACACAGTGGTGAAAAGGTGTACGTTTTGATACACACAGTGGCATGAAATCTCAAGGGAATGAAGGTCAGTGGAAAACAAATCCTAAAGTTTCTGCACCATGAGTCCATTTCTGTAACAGGCTTGTTGCCAGAGGTCATGATGGAGCTCTGGGCCATGCCTGCAGCACAGCTACATATGTGATTGAATTGCATGATTCTATGTACACAAATGAGTGCTTGTGACACACAAAAGCTGAACGCGCGCTGTGGGTTGTATGAAAGTCCATGTCTTGGTTTTGATATCCTATTACAGGTATCCAGATATTAATCTTGGGGAAGTTGAGTGAAGGGAACATGAGCCCTCCCTGTTCATATTCCCAACTTCCTGAAAACTATAATTTTTTCAAAATAGTTTAAATATTCTGCACATCACAAAGAAACGACAACTATAAATGTTTTGGTTTTGTTGTTTATGTGTGTGTGTACATGTGTATGTATGTATGTGACATGCTCACGGATGAGCAGCCGTGTCTTTCAGTATACATAGTCCAAATGACAATGTCCAATGTCCTGTTCTAACTTGTAGGTTTTGGTGAGCCTTCTTCCTCCTCCTCTTCTTTTTCTTTTTGTCTTCGGTTTATTTTTGCACTGCTGGGAACCAAACCTAGAGCCTTGTTCATGCTAGGCAAGCATTTTCAAAACTAAGAAATACCCCTTTTTTAGTATTCCTCTGAGACAAGGTCTCTAACTGAACCTGAGGCTAGGATGGCAGCCAGTAAGTGCTAGAAACCCTCCTGTCCCCACCCGTTACAGGGATGGGGTTACAGAGCTGTGTGTGGTCAGAGGCTTTTTTACCATTGATGCTAGGATCTGAGCTGTCTCCATGCTTGTACAAGCAAGGACTCTTACCCTCCAAGCAGCTCCCCAGTCTTTCTGGTTTTGTTTCACTTAATTTTCTCTGACAGGATCCCAAACAGACTAAGATAATGGTTTTTATTAATTTTTGGTACCCTTTTCTTTCCTTCTTTTTCATTTCAATGCATAGGGCCTATAATAAAACATTAAGTCAAGGCACTGAAATTAGACTTCATCACCTCGTTCTGTACAATCCAAGTGCCAAATTTTTTTTAATGTGGATTTTTTCCAAAATGATTCCTAATGTTACGACTAGTTTTTATAAGCAATGTTGCTATTGCCACTGTGATATAAAACATACCTGGATCATTTTAATGCCCTTTCAAAAATAATTGAGCTGGGTATGATAGCACATACTTACAATCCCTTGGGAGGCTGATGCAGGAGGATTTTGAGATTGACACCAAGGACATTCCACTCAGTGGTTAAGAGTCCTTGCTACTCTGGCAGAGGACCTGGCACCCACATCAGGCTGACACCTACAACTGCATCTCTGGCAGATCCAGTGTCTTCTTCTGGCCTTCATGGACACCTGCATACATATGGTGCGATACACACACTCAGGTATATACACACATAAATAAATAACTTTTAAATAGACGGAGGGAAGCCTGGGCTACATAGAAAAATTCAGTCTCAAAAAAAAAAAAACTGCACAGAAAAAGCAAACAAACAAAAATCCCCTGCGTAACAAACTTTGCCTCTAGTATCAATGAACAGTTCCTTCATCTTCTTTTGGACCTGATCTTTCTCCCTGACTAGTTGTTGGCATGGACAGTGGTTTATAAATTTTGCAGTCACCACAGGCATCATTTCGTGGGACACTATTAATGCTAAGGCAGTGCTCAGCCTGGCAGTGTTTAGCTTGGTAGCGCATGAATGGTTTTCTGGCTCCAATTTCCCCACCTTCCCCTTCTACACCAGTGCCACATGCTTGGGTAGTTGTTTAGAAATCCTAAATTAAGTTAAATGTACTTCCACTTTCAGATCTGGGTCCCTCGCTCATTGCCCTGGCGCTGGAGGACCCAGCCAACCCAGAGACTAATTAGCACCACTTTGAAAAATCTCAAGGTGGGCTAAGAGAGAAAAGAGGTTCTGTTGGTTGTTGCTCATTTGCGGATGTTTTTCCTGTGAAACCACATCAAAGCAGGGAAGCCCACCATGGACTTGGCTGCAAACCAAAGCTCGCTGGCCAATCTGAGCAGCAGCAAGTCCCATCAGGCAGGAAGCTGTGTTATCTTCTGTGCCCAGATTTCCCGTGAAACGCTGGTGGAGGTTCAGCACCCTCCAAGAGGCAGAGCTCTTCCTGAGAGCCCCCAGGCTGCTCAGGGGGGCCAGCCCCAGGGCCCACTTCCTGCAGAGGCCTGGATCCTGTGGGAGTGGAGGCTCAGATAGTCATTGAGTCCCCAGTACAGTCAGGAGGACTCAGTGAAGGTGATTTTAGGGGATTAATCCATCATAAACAGTCCAGAAAACACCAAAATGTGTTCCCATCTTGTCGAAAGATGTCTGCCCAGTTTGCTTCTCTGTTGCTACACTGACCAAAACCAGCCTGAGGAGGAAAGTGTTTATTTCATCTTACTGTTCATGCTGAAGAAACTTGGAGCAAAAACTCAAGGCAGGAACCTAGGGGCATGAGCTGAAGAAGCCTTAAAGAACACTGCTTATTGGCCTGTTCAGCTTTCTTTCCTTTGTTTGCTTGTTTTGTTTTTGTTTGTTTGTTTTTATTCACTTCACACCTGATCTTATCTACCTACCTCATCTGCTCCCAGTCCCTCCCTCCTCCACCCTACCTACCATTACCCATTCCAGCACATCAAGTCACATCAGGGCTGAGCTCAGCTTGCTTTCTTACACCACCCAGGTCCACCTGCCCAGGTATGCCACCTCCCATAGTAGGCAGGACCCTCCCATAGGCACATGAACACCCAGCCGCTCCTGGCTCCTGCTGATGCTAGGTGTAACTGTGGTCATGGCCATCATACCCAGAGTTCCTTGGAGGTAAGGTCCATGGCTTGTCCTGCGTGCCTGGCTCTTCACCTGACACGTGATAGGCACCAACACACTTTGAGTGAGTGAACCAATGAACAACTGGATGGATGGATGATGGTGTGTTCTGACTGAAGGGACTGTAGCCAGCCAGAGCTCGGAAGACATGGATGGCTCTGCCTTCCCTCTCTCATTCCCTCTGCCATGCTAAGAACTGTTAGATTACAGTCCTAAAGCTAGCTCCATTCCCAAGGTCTATTCCCTTATTTGGCCAGTCCCTCCTCCTGAGGCTGACTATCAAGGTCCAGCTATTAAAGTCTTAAAGTCCAGCAATCAAAACTCCCCTTTGGCTCACCTAATTAACAAGTCCAGTTCAATTTAAACATCCCCTTTACCTTTAGCAACTGCCATTTGTCTATGGGCCATGTCTGTCTCCTCTTTCTCACAAGAGACAGTTATTTGTCCCTTTCTCCTCTCCCTTGTTCCCTCCCCTCCTCCTCTGTCCTTTATCCCTGTCCTCTGTCCCTCTGGGGCAAAGAAATCTCCTTTGCGCTGAGAACTTGGTCTTGGGGTGTCCTGTGTCAATACCGTCCCCCTTCCCTGATGACAGCAGAGAGTTCTCAGTGATTTCTGTGCTATGAAGGTGTTATAATTTTACATTTTGTAGAAATGCCTCCTTGGCTGCCTTGTGTACACCTCTGTAGCAGGATGCATTTGGGATTTCAGCTGGGTCTTCTAAATCTCAAAGGTAAGACCCAGCAATTTTTTCCCACACTGCAAACTGACCCCAATCCTGTAAATACAGAGTCTATTCATTACAGAGTGGGAACCTTGCTTCTGATACCACCACCCCTGGTTTATGGGCGCTGAGACCAAACCTAGGTCTTTGTGCCAGGCAATCACTGTGCTAACTGAGCTACATCTCCAGGGCCCCTCTAGGTTTAAACTTTTTTAAAAATTACATTTATGTATTTATACCACACGCATGCAGATGCGTGTCATAGCTCATGTGTGGAAGTCATAGGACAATTTGCAGGAGTCCATTTTCTCTTTTCACTTGGTAGGTTTCAGTGCTAAAACTCAGGTCGTTAGATTTGGCAACAGGTGCCTGAACCAGCTGAGCCATCCCAACGGCCGTCGATGGGCTTCAGTGAGTCACCCATCACACCGCTCCACACCTCAGCCACGATTTTCCTACTACAGGGCAAGGGATATCCAGGTAGGAATGGGACTAGTGAAACCCAAGCCCTCACCCTGTAGGTCCAAGGACTCCTCCCTCCACTGCAGGACTTAATTACGACAGAGCCTTTCTCAGCCCAGTTAACGCATTACCTAGGGTCCTAAGGTGCCAGATATTCAACTGTCACCACAGGTCAGTCTGAGACAGTGGCTTCAAGTTCATTGTCTCATGGAGATCAAAACTAGCGGTGCAGACCTTCCTAGAAGTACACAAAGAGGAATTAAGTAGGCTTTAGTTAAAAAAAGAACTACAGAAACGTGAGAAGTTAAGGAAAGGTCAGAGACACTCTCAGGAGTGGGAGGGGTTTCCAAGGGAGGAAAAACTGTGGAACAATTTGGTCTGAGTTTTTGGTGTTGTTGTTATTGTTGTTGTTTGTAGCACCATAGCAATAGCTGGGCAAAGGCTGAGGAAATTTCTACTGAGATTGGTTAATTCTCTGGGCCAAGCCAACAGAGTGCCTCCTCCCAACCACCGTCATCCAACCAGGAAGATAGTCACACTGCTCATGTCCATGGGGTTGTTTGAGATAGCCTTGCAGGCAGAAGCTTCCTGTTTGAAGCCACCCTTATGTGTAATTTAATGTTACGATTGGCTGCATGAGAAGTAAGAATATAGGAAGGGACAGTAGTGCCTTACATATGCTCTGCAGGAGCTTCGAGTGTGTGGGGTGGGTTTGGGGTGCATCAGTCCAACTACCCTTCTCTGTCTAGCCTGGCTATTTCATGTACAACCACAACTGCTCTTATTCATCTTCTTCAGCGTTTTAGTCCTTGCTGTGTTAACCTCACTCTTTTTAACTCTGTCCACTGTAACTATAACACATGTGAGCAACTCGCAGTTTTTATCATGGGTTCTTTTTCCATACTCCTTAGAGACATCTAGCTCCTGCATCCATTGGTCACGACAGCCACAGCTTTGCCCCATCTCCTTAAAAGAGAAGCAGAGCACAGGCAGAGCCTTTGCTAGACAAGTGCATGCCTTGATTCAGATTTCTGGCTCTGAATAATGCTAGAGAATATGGGATAGGGTATTTTCCCTTTTACCAATTACCCTGATGGAAATCTCATCAGCTCTTCATGGCAGTTTCATCTAAGATAAGAGGTTAAAAACCATAACTCCAAAGCCAGAAATAGGGACCCCGGAGTCAGACAAGCTAGTTTTTGGTTGTAAAATCCACCAGGTTGTGTGACTTTGGCACCTGGCACTCAGTTCACTGTGGCTGCTAGTGCTCTCACTAGCTGGGAGACTACTTGAGAAGTAGGGATAGGACAGGGACAGGCTCATTGCAAGAACTGCCTCGCCCCTGCAGAGCTGGCCAGATGTGGAGAAGGGATTAAAATCACTCACAGGGGCCCTGGGGGCAGAGGAAGAGGTGATGGAAGCTTGAAGCTTGAAGGTGACGTGTTTGGCCTCATCTGAGACTTTCTAATAATAATCTGAAGGCATGCCAGTGTTGCTCAGCAGAGAACAAATCACCCATGAAGGAGGTATCTAAGCCAAGGCCGGAGAAATGCGGAATTAGACAGACTTAAATTTAAACAACAAAAACCTCATTATCACATGAAATACTCTCCACCAGTACTGAAATGCCCCAAAGGAGTGCTCAGAACACCAGCAAAGTGGGGAGAGTACACTGTGACTAATTCCCTGGAAGGCGAAGAGAGGTGTTTGTTTGTCTGTTTGTTTTCCTGCTTGCCTGCATAGATATTAAAGATATTCTTGTGTTTTTCATCTTTAAAAAACCTTCCTCACACTCCTCCTTCACAACATGCCTGAGATTTGGCCTTTAAGGCTGGCATCCTGTTAGTAACTAATGAATAAATCCTTTAAAAATAACTGGTCTTTCCCCAGGGTTTACAAACTCCATAACATGTGTTACTAGGGGTTGACTTTGAGGTTTCAAAAGCCTCTGATAGGCCCAGTCTCTCTCTTTCTGCCTCTTGCATTAGGATCAGGGTGGAAGCTCTTAGCTATTGCTCAAGTGCCTTGCCTGTCTGCCTGTCGCCATGAAAATCATGGGCTGACCCTCTGAAGCTGCAAGCAAGCCCTCAATTAAATAGTTCCTTTTATAAGTTGTCTTGAACATGGTGTCTCCTCACAGCAATAGAACTGTGATTAAGACAGGTCATAATCCAAGAAAAAACATGGCAGGAAAAAAACCCCCAAACTCCCCTATATTCATTGATGAGGTTCTGTAGAGACAGTAGGAGATAGATGCTCAGTGGGAATGGGAACTTGCTGGTCACTTCCGGCTTCCACAGCAGTCCTCAGCAGTTCACAACCACGGTGGGCTAGGCGAGAGAGAAAGCAAAGCTAGACTTTTGGAAGAGAGAAGACAAAAGCTGCAGCCGACTCAGCCTTTGCCCTAGACTCCCTCCATACCACTGTCAGCTGGCTTGTGCTCCCCATAACCAGAAACAGTCCTTAAGTCCTTATTTATGACCAAAGAGCACCCCTGAAGAAGAGCTAAAACAGTCTCCCAGATTCTCCATACTTTCACAGCACAGAGCCTGCAAAGGAGCCTGTGTGGGGAAGCATGCCACAGGGAAGCCTCAGGGTGCAGGCTCTGGAGGGTCTTCATTTGGCTTCAGTCAAGAAACCTCTTCTAAGAGAAAGCAAGAATAAGACCCAGGAGGCCTTCTCCGCCCTCACTGACTCTGAGGACCTCAGGAAGCCACAGAGCAGAGCTATAGAACTGCTTCCATCAGGAGTGAGACATTTTCCACCTTTATACATTGGTACAAACCAAGTCCAAGTCTTGATGATATTTCAGTTTAATTTGCTTAGTAATTTTAGTGTTTTCATTCTTCTTCCATATATGTTATATAAGTTTTACTCTCCTGATATTCCGGGAGTTGGGAGGGAGTGAACCCTTTATTTTTCTGTGACACACAAGGAAATATGATAAATACAACCTATAAAAACCTATGAAGAGTAAAGGTTTATTTCATAGCATGGATATTCAGATACGAATTCAGGTGTCCCATTTTTTGGACTTCAGTGAGGGTGGGAGGTAGCAATGGTGAGATCACAATAGAAAAGGAGACCACAGAGAATCACACCACGAGCCAGAAAGCGAAGTGGGAGGGAGTCAAGGGCCTCACATGCTTCTTCTTTATTAAGTGGAGTCTTGCTAAGGTACAAACAGTGCACAACGCCAGCCAGTGAGCTAGCTCCTCATGTAAAGGCAGCTGCTGCCAGGCCTGAACACCTGAGTTCAATCCTTGGGGCCCACATGGTGGAAGCAGAAAACTGATTCCTACAAAGTTGTCTTCTAACCATGCATGTGACAAGTCCCCTAAAATAAACTTAAAAAATAATAAATGAAGGTAAGTTTATATTTTAAAAATTATGATACTAGTGAGGATAACATTTAGAGATTAGTTTTTAAATGCAAACTCTCCCTTCCTCACTTTCATTTGGGGAAACTCAGATATCTGTCCCACGCAGTTTCCCTTAGTTTGGATTTTTGCTGATTATATTCCTCTAGGGTGATTGTGTGTGTGTGTTGTTTGTTCTTTGAAACATTCTTATATAGATCAGATTGGCTTTGAACTGATTATATGGCTAAGGATGACCTTGAACTCTTGATACTCCCAGATACAGGGATTTACAGAAGTGTGCACAAACAGCTTCTTCTAGGATAATTTACTGTCTTCTTTGTATTCTCTGTCAATTAGTATTTGGTTCTAGAAGCTCAGATCAGACTTAGATTACACCATTATTTGAGGAAAATATGGTGCAATGTGGTAACCCCATTTTCTGTAGTCAGTGTTGAAGTTGAGAGTTCTACATCTTGATCTGCAGGCAGAAGGGAACTCTGTCACACTGGGCATAGCTTGAGGATAGGAGACTTCAAAGTCCACCTCAACAGTGACACACTTCCTCCTATTGCATCACAGCTACTCCAACAAGGCCATACCTCTTAATAGTCCCACTCCTTATGGGCCAAGCATTCAAACACATGAGTGCATGGGTGGCCATACCTATTCAAACCACCACAGTGGGCTCTGGGGGGCTGGGCAGGATTTCAAGTCCTGAGTTTGAGTCATGGCTTTTCAAACCCAGGGATTGGTGGGACTTCAAGACCCAGAACTGAGCTTGAATTTTTTTTTTTTTTTGGAGGAGCTGGGTCCAGCCATGTTGGCTATTAATATCCTGTGAACGGAGCCTGGTAGTTGGAGATCCTTGGGCCAGGTCACTCCAGTGCCTCCATGGCTTACACTTAGCCCTCATGATGAATCAGTAAAATAATCCCAATTTGGCCTGATAGGCAGAAATGTAGTAAAAATTAGAAATCAAAATGGGCTGCAGTGATGGCTCAGCAGTTAAGAGCACCTACTACTCTTGCAGAGGATCTAAGTTTAGTTTCCAGTCAGTACCTATGTTGGGGAAAGACACAAGAGGTTGGCTTACAACTGCCTGTAACCGAAGATCCAGGGGGGCTGACGCCTCTTGCCTCTTCAGACACATAACTCCCATATACTTAATTTAAAATAAAGTGAATTTATAAAACCAAAAATCATACCATTTAGAGACCAGGAGAAAAACCATAAAAGGTTCAAGGGCCAGCTACACTGATAAAAGTTTTAAGGAGTCAGAAGGATCAGAAGTTTCAGGCTAGTCTCAGCCTGGGTCAAGCTCAGTTCTGGGTCTTGAAGTCCCACCAATCCCTGGGTTTGAAAAGCCATGACTCAAACTCAGGACTTGAAATCCCCCCAGGCCCCACTGTGGTGGTTTGAATAGGTATGGCCACCCATGCACTTTTTGTTGTTGTTGTTTTTTAGGTTTTTGTCTTTTGAGAGGGCACAAAGTGATCTTAATGCTAGCCTGAATGCTGAGACAAAACCTTCCCTGAGGAGATGAAATATGTAACTGCTCACTCTAGACAGGGATCCCACAGCAGACCAAAAAACTGATGCCACCCAAGTTCAACTCGGTGAACCAATAAGTTTTATTGGTGTTACTAGCAGTATGGATGAGGGATTACCTACAGGAGCAGAAATGACTCCAAGACTGCTGCCAGCATGGGTGACATCTCACAAATGCTGGGAAACTGGGAGCTCAAGAGCTTGGAGAGTGTCATTTCCAAGTCACTCTGGTCTAAACCTCTTCCAGACAGCTTGGCTTGCTTCTGCTACTGCCAGGTATCTGGTCTGGACTCAGAGTCTTTTAGTTTAGTTTTGTTGTTGTTTTGTTTGTTTGTTTTTTACAGCTTACCTCATCTGAGAGTCTTCTTGGTAGCTCAGCATCACTTGGGCTGACGGACTCTACGCCTTTATTGCTTACTCTGGCAGGAAGGGGGTGCCTAGTGAATCTGGTCAGTTTCAGGGACTTCCTGAAGATATTTTGAATTGTTCACCTTCCTGCTTAAGGAGCCCTTCCTGCTTAAGTGTACCTGCAGGACTGAATGTTTCAATCTTTGAGGAAACTGTTATACAACATTGGGGTAAGATCCTATCTCAAAACAAAACAAAAAATGTGGGGAAAAGGGAATGGCAATGCAGCTCACGGTAGAAGGCTAGCTCCAAGCCTTTGTCTCTGTCTAGTGCCAATAAATTTTAAAAAAGGCGAGAACTGCCCATGATGAAACGCTAAGCTGCTATGACAAAATAAAGCTCTCACAAATGCTGTAAAGCTTCCACTCTTCTTTGTTACAGTGTGTCAGAAACAGAAATCAAATGAAAAAGACTTGTTGATCCTTCCTGCAAATAGTAGGCAAAGAGATAGTTTTAAAATAATGTCAATGCTGGGCATGGTGGTGTACACCTTTAATCTGAGCACTCAAGGAGGCAGAGGAAGGCAGATCTCTGTGAGTTTGAGGCTACCCTGGTCTACAAAGGGAGTACAGGACAGCAAAGCCTACACAGAGAAACGCTGTCTCAAAAAATAACCCCACAAACAACAACAATATAATAATAATAATAATGTCAAAATAATTACTGCAAAGAGCTGGGGAGATGGATGACTCAGTCAATCCCACAAAGAGTTCAATCCTTAGCACCAATGTCAGAAAGTCAGCTGTTGGCAGCAGGTGCCTGCAGCATCAGAGCAGAGAAAGTGAAAAAAGAGGAATTTCTGGAGCCAATGGCCAGCCAATCTTGCTGAATTGGTGAACTCTAGGTCACAAACTTTATCTAGTAAAATTGTTAGTGGGGGACTTCAACCCCAGACAAAGAACGACTGGCTACTGGGGAACGCTGAGGGTGGAAGAAATTGCCTTCCCCAGGGAAGAGCTCCCTGTCACCAGATGGTCAGCTGTGACAACATATACATACAGGTAACATTATACAAACCGAACAGATTGTATTTATATATTTAGTAATATACATCCATCCATATAGATACATATGTGTGTGTGTGTGTGTGAGTGTGTTGGGAAGAAGCAAAGGAAACTTACTTCATTTTCAGACTCCATTTAATCATAGGGAGAAACTAAGCATAGGGCCCCAGGCCCTGGGGGAGCTGGGGACTTCTCAATAGCTGAACAGCTCATTTATAAAAACAGTTGTTTGAGTCCATACATCTCAGGGACAATGTCTCCATCTTGCTGGGAGGGCCAGGTTCATGTTCCCAGCCCAGCAACCTATTCCTATACTGACTCATGGAAACTTCCTTGCTCAACCACTTATGTCAAAATATAATTGAACAAAGCTACAGCCCAGCCCACTCCCCTTACTTTATGGTCTCATCCTTTAAGTAGGCTGTACAACATCCCTTCAGGGTTGCAGTTCAGTTCTCAAGTCTGTTCTGTGGCCATGATCGATCAATAGAGGCTTGATTAAAAATAAATTTTTGTCATCTGCATTGACCTGGTGTTTGAGTTATGTTGGCTTAAAGCGGACCTCACAACAATATGTAAGAACAGTTAAAGAAAAAGAGGCCATAAATTTGAAAGAGAACAAGGGGTGCATGGGAGAGGTTAGAAGAGGAACAGGAAGGGGAAGCTATGATGTGATTATATTACAATTTAAAAAATAAAGTTATTATTAAGAACACACTATAGGTAGGGGTGATATTTTCTTTCAAATGATGAAAACATTTGTAACATGAGCCCAGTGGTGGTGCATGCCTTTAATCTCAGCACTCAGGGAGGCAGAGGCAGGTGGATCTCTGTGAGTTCGAGGCCAGCCTGGTCTACAGAGTGAGTTCCAGGACAGTCACAGCTACGCAGAGAAACCTCGTCTTGAAAAACCAATAAACAAACAAAGTTCATAACATGGAAAAATAATGTGGTTAAGACTACTGACTGCTCTTACAGAGGAACCAAGTTTGATTTCCAGCACCTACATGGCATCTCACAACCATTTGCAACTCCAGTTCTAGGGGATCTGACACCTTTTTCTGGCCTTTTCAGGCACTAGGCACAAATGTGGCACACAGAAATATATGCAGGCAAACCACTCATACATATGAAATAAAAATTAAAAACAGTAACGTGGAGAACTGAAGAAGAGACCCAGCATTGACTTCCACATGCAAGAACACACACATATGTCCCACACATACAAAAAACAAAAATTAAAAAAATTTTAATTAAAACGATTTATTATTGCAGGGTGCATAGGTAGAAGTTAGAGGGCTAAATTTAATTTTTTATCAAAACTATTTCAAGATGGGCACATGTCTATAATCCCAACACTAAGGAGGCTAAAGTAGGTTGAGTTTGAGGCTAGTGTAGGTTACACAGCAAGACCATGTCTTTAAAAAACGGCTTTCATTATGATTTGAATGTCGAGTCGCTTTCACGGGCTGTTAGAGTCTAGATCCCCCAAGGAATGGCCTTGTTTTAAAGGTTCTGGAAATTACAGGTTATGGAGCCTAGTTAGGGGCGTAGGTCGCCGGGGCTGGTCCTCCGCTCCGTCACTTCTCCGCCTCTTCCGGTCTTGGTTTTCTGTGATCTTGGCCAACACTATAAGCTGCTCTTGTGCATGCCCTTCCCCCATCATATGGATTGCCACTTCTGAAACTGCAAGGCAAAACAGATAATGCAATAAAGTCCATTTTCTTCTTGCTGTTATTTCAGGTATCAAACCACAGTAATAAAACAGGAAGGTGTACGGTTTCCGCTTATGATAGCTGGCGGTACAGGCCTGTTATGCCGTATTCTTGGCAGGCTGAGGTAGGGGACAGCTGCTTCTAGACAGCATGGGACATGTGAGTTTAGAGGCAGCCTGAGTAACTAAAATCAAAGCGTGAAAAGAGGCTTAGGGGTTTAAGGTCAGTGGTACAGTTTGGGTGGTTTAAAAACCGTCCCAACAGGAAGTGGCACTACCAAGAGCCTTGTTGGAGGAAGTATGTTATTGGGGCCAGGGTTTTAAGGTTTTAGAAGCTCAAGCCAAGCCTAGTGGCCCACTGTCTCTTCCTGCTGACTGTGGATCAGAGGTAGAAATTTCAGCTCCTTCTCCAGCACCATGTCTGCCTGTGTGCTGCCATGCTTCCCACCATAACAGACTAAACCTCTGAACTGTGAGCCAGCCCCAATGGAACGCTTTCCATTATAGGAGTTACTGTGCTCATGCTGTCTTTCCACAGCTGTAGAATACTGACTAAGACACAGTACCTGCCTTGCTTGAGGCCTTAGGTTCAATTCCCAGTACTGCACACACACCCCCTCAGGACTGAGGCCACAGCCCTTCCACTATTGGAAATTATGCCACAGACACTTCTTCATCCCTTTTGGAAAACTGCCTCACTGAGCAAGCCAGAGTCTCGGGCCTGGGCATCCTCTTCCACTCCTCTCCACGGGCCAGGTACAGATCAGTCTGTTCCCCATGCTCACTCCACACACATCCGGGTCTCTTCCTCCGAGCATCTTTCCCAGGCCACCTTTGTGGGGTTTTTTTTTTTCTTCACCTAAATTTAGCTGGTGAAAGAAGAGGCTCCCTTAAGAGAGAAGGAAAAGTTGAGAGGAGTGAAAATGATAAAACCGTGTGTGTGTGTCTGTGTGTGTGTGTGAGAGAGAGAGTGTATGTGTGTGTGTGTGTGTGCGCGCGCGCACACACACACATGGGGGGGTGGCGGGGGAGAGGAAGAGAGAGAGAGTGTGCGTGGGCGTGCATGTATGCCTGTGTGTCTGCAAAGCCTTATCCAGCTGGTAAAGGAATTTTAGTCACATCATCACAGGAAAGAGACAGAGTTCCTTATAGCACCAGGCCAGAAAACTACAGGTGATATTTGTTTCCTCTTGTTATTTTGCTCTCCTGTATTTTTAGAATTTTAATCTTTAAACATTTATTTAGTGTTTGTGTGTGTGTGTGTAAGGACATGCACGAGATCACACACACACAGACGAAGCTCAGAGGTCAGCTCATGGGTACTTAGAGGACAATTTGCTGTCTCCTGCCACCATGTAGGTTCCAAGGATCTAACTCAAGTCACTATGTTTGGTGGCAAGCACACACTGGCGCATGTGTATGCTGGGTTGTTTTCTTATTATTTACAAAAATTTTGTTCTACATGTATGTATTTTCAGAACTTCCAAGTTTACATAATTCATTGCAAACAGCAAATAATGTTCAGGGGAGATAAAGTTATCTTTAAGAATGAAGTGAGGCCCAGGGCCAGAGAACTCAACTCTGCTCCTAACCTGCTCTCCTCACCCCTTCCACTAAGCGTGCCCCCCCACCAACCCCATCAGCCAGGTCCCCGGGTGGCTGTAGGCGGAGGAAGTGAGGCCCCGGAGCTTGAGCTAGCTCAAAGATGGATTTCTGACCAAACAGATACTCCCATTCTTTCCTTGCAGCCCCAAATCCCACGCTTACTCACTTCACAGCCCCTACTTTTACCCTGCCAAATGCCGCTAAATCTGCAAATTAAACCTCTGATTGCAGAATTCCTTTTGATGTTTTTTTTTTTAAAGTGGGGATTTTTAAAACGTAATTATTCATACACTAAGATTTTAATTGTACTGCTTTCTCCCTCTCTCGCTCAGTCTTTTTCAGGGCGGGGTGATTCCCCTCTTCAGGGCTTGCCCAGGCAGCGCTGGCCCTGGCTACAGGAAGGAGCCTGCGGGGGCCCTGCTGCTGCAGATCTGGGTGCCCCATCCTGGGAGGAGGCAGGGTCAGGACAGCCGCCGGCAGCTGGCAGCCAACAGCTGCCCCAGCAACACGTGACGGCCGAGTAGAAGACCTAGTAGAAGATCGTGGAGGAAGCTGTGCTGGCAGAGATCTCTGACGGGAAACTCTGGGCCAGCCGCGTGTAACGGAAGAGTGGGAAATACGGTCCTGCCGCCCACTCTGCCAGTCCACTCCTCCCTGCACACCAAGATGAGTCTTCTTGGTTTTTAAATTGTGGCAAAATATACATAATATAAAATGTGGGGCTGGAAATATGGCTTAGTTGATAGAGTGCCTCTTAGCCACTGCTCCATTGCTGTAAGGGGCACCATGATCACAGCAACCCTTATAAAGGAACATATTTTACTGGGTGCTTGCTTAGCGTTTCAGAGGCTTAGTCCACTATCATGGTTGGGAACATGGCTGCAGACATGCTAGAGACGTAGTCGAGAGCTACGTCCTGATCTGCAGGCAGAAAGAAAGAGAGAGAGAAACTGGGCCTGGCATGGACTTGTGAAACTCCAAAGCCCGCTCCCAGTGACGCACTTCCTCCAACAAGGCCACACCTCCTAATCCTTCTAATCCCACCAAAGAGTTCTATTGCCTGTTGACTAAGCATTCAAATTTAGCTTAACTTTTACTCAAATCACTATAGAGGGCTTGCCTAGACATAGAGGCCCTGGGTTTCATATGAGCACTGCACAAAACGAGCTGATATGGAACATGTCTGTAACCTTCAGGATCCTGATAACTAGGTAAATGAATGGTACTTTCTGTTACTGCTTGAGACAAGGCCTCACTGTATAGTTCTGCTGGCCTGGATCTAGATGAAGATCAGGCTGGCCTCAAACTCATCCTCTTCCTGACTGTTATTCACGTGCTGAGATTACAGCCATGTGCCACCACACCCAGATAAAATATACTTTTCTATTTTTTTGAAGACAGGCTTTTATGTAGTCCAGGTTATCCTCAACTCCCTCTGTAGCTGAGAATGACCTGAAACTCTTGATCCTCCTGCCTCCACATTCCAAGTACAGGGGTTACAGGCCTGTGCCACTGTGCATGATTTTTGTGGTGCTGGGGACTGAACCAGGAAGGGAAGGAGAGAGCATGAGGTCTCACCCCACCATTTCATAGACAAGTGTGCTGCAATGCTGAGAGGGGGTGGGGCATGTGGGTACCTGGAGAGATGGAGCTAGAATAAGGAGTGGGAACGGGGCTCCCTGACTTCCAGCGCATGCCCACCGTAGGCTCCATCTCCAGCCTCAGAATAGGCCTTTCTTTCTAGAGATTTTAGCCAATTTCCAGACTGATGGCAGCATAAATGCATTAGCTACAGAACAGCTTTTGTTCTTCATTTCTTTCTTTGTTTTGAGACATGGTTTCCCTGTGTAATAAGCCCTGGCTGTTCTGTACTCACTTTGTAGAACAGGCTGGGCTCAAACTCACAGAAATCTTCCTGCTTCTGCCTCCCAAGTGCTGGGATTAAAGGCATGTGCCACCACGCCTGTTCTCTTGTTTTCTTTTTTAAAAAGAGCTGTTTATACATATGGTATATACTCACTTATATAGACCTATAGGATAGGAAGGTCAAGCAGAAATCTACACACCTAGAGAGGATATACAGGAAGGAGGACCCAGGTTGGTATGATCAATGCTTGTTTGAATGAACAAATGGGATGGACAT
>CM053761.1:66686539-66746427 GCA_028658305.1 Pachyuromys duprasi | reverse complement strand
GATAAGCTGGGGTTGGATAGAAGGGGAGGAGGTCCTCCCCTGTTGGTGGACTTGGAGGGGGTGGGGAGGAGGGAGATGATGGAGGGAGTGGGAGGGTAGGAGAGAATGAGGGAGGGGGCTACACCTGGGATTCAAAGTACTTAACCTGTGATTGATTTAAAAACAAATAAATTTTAAAAATAAGAGCTGTTTATTTATTCATATGTTTGCAGTATGTGTACCATGTGTGTGTAGGTGCCCAAGGAGTTCGTAACAGAGCACTGGGTTCTCTGGAAGTGGAGTTGTACAGGTGGTGGTGAGTCACCCAAGGTGGGTGCTAGGAGCTGAATCCGGGTCCCCTGTAGGAGCAACAAGTGCTCGTAACTGCTGCGATAGCTCTCCAGCCCAGCAAGATTTCTTTATCTTAGGGAAAAAAATACAGTTTTGTTTTAAATTTTTATTATTTATTTATCTGTGCAATGGAGGGCCTCTGTGTGTGTGTGTGTTTGTGTAGTTAGGAGTGTGTCATATAGGAGCTGTAGCACACATGAGGGAGTCAGAGCACAACTTTGTTGAGCTGATTTTCTCCCTCTTCTTCCACTTTGTGGATCTTGGGACTTGAGCTGAGGTATCAGTGTTGGCAGTAAGTACCTTTACCATCTTGCCAAGCCCCCACGATAGGGTTTTTGAGGAACAAGTTCAAGAGTGCACAGTGCAGCACAGGCACCATAATTAAGAACCATGCTCTCAGTGCTTGAAAACTGCCGAGAGCAGCCTCTTAACCCAGAGAAGGACGACCAATTTGGAAAAAAAAATGGCAGAGACCAAGAGAGCAGTTTCCTGGTACTAAGATGGCATCAAGAAGACTGTGGTCCTTCTTAGAGCTGTCCAGGACCAACCTGGGCATGAGCAGCAGGCCTGTCTCCTGTGCTGCCTGTGACATCGGATCGGCTTGGAGGGCCCTGCAAGTTGAGTTTTACAGTCAGTCTGCACGTTTGGCTTGCTTATCCACTTACTCCTTTTGTTCATCAAGTTGAGACCTGCATAAGGCCCTGCCTCAAAATGTTCACTTACCACATGTCCAGGTTTCTTCCTATTGCTATGACCAAAAACAACCTGTGGAGAAAGGTTTTTTTCTCTGCTCACCCTTCCCACCAAAGGAAGCCAAGGCAGGAACTAAAGCAAAAGCCACGGACAAACACCGATTACTAGCTTCCTTCCCAGCCTGGTCAACTTGCCCTTTTTTTTTTTTTAATACAAACCATGATCAGTTGTGAAAGGGTGGCCCCTTCTGCATCAATAATAACGGAGAAAATGCCCCACATACTGCTATAGGCCAACCGAGGGAAGCAATTCCTCAGCTGAGGTCTCAGCCCATGTCTTTGCCATTCTGTGCTCTTCCATTCTCCAAACTGCCTTGAAAGTAGGCGTCCTAGCGTTTAAAGCACAGCTTTTCAGTCTCTTCATCCCATCATTTAAGTCCCTGTGCAGCCCACCTAGGATCATAGTATTATCCTAAGCTTCTTAGAATGACCTCAGTGTCTTTTTTGATATAGTCCTATCCCCTCTTTTAGATCTCTCTCTCCCTCTGTCTCTCTGTCTGCCCCCCCATCTCGCTCTCTCTCTCTCGTGTGTGTGTGTGTGTGTGTGTGTGTGTGTGTGTGTGTGTTCACAGAGCATGTTTAGAAGTCAGAGGACAACTTTGTTCTCTCCTTCCATCATGTGGATTCCAAGGATTGAACTCAGGTCATCTAGCTCAGTGGCAAGTGTTTTTACCCACTTGGCTATCTCCTCACAACTCCATATTACCTTCTCTTCAAATGCACCTAAACTGGCATTAAATATAAGTCTTGCCATCTCCTCTGGCAAGAATTCCAGAGGCGCCCCTCCCCCACGGACTGCTCAGTTCAGGACAAAGGGTGTCATCCCCTCTCAGCTCCACAGTCCTCATGGGGGCAAGGTTGTTTGCATTTGCTTCAGGTTTCTCCATCTCTTGTGTCTCCGGTATGAGGCAGAGCCAGCTGGGGCTTTGGTAGCGAAAACCCAGAACGTGGTGAGGAGCACTTTTGTCACAAGAGTGGAGGGCTGCGGAGCTCAGACAGCCCGCACTCACAGTTTAGAGCGGCTGTTCTTCAGCTTTTCCCACCTCTGCAGGGGCTGCGTGCGCACAGTCACCTTCTCTCATTCCCAGATTGGGAAGGTGGGAAGGGACACTCCCACACTGACGTGGCTGTTCCCTCAAAGAAGCCACACCCACGCTATGTCCCCAGGGCCAAGTCTGTTCTGTGCAGAGTGGGAGTTCTCAGTTGCCCCACTGTGATGATCTGTGGACCATGGCTAAGGCCAGGTGCTGCTCATCTATAAGAAGCAAAGACTGAGAGGTGATGTTTCTCAAAAGGCAGTCTAAGACTTGTTGACCCACCAGCTTAGAGAGCTCCAGGCGGACAAAAGACCAGGACTTAATAGACAAATCAAGCCGTGACACCTCCCTTTAATCCCAGCACTCGGGAAGCAGGGGCAGGCAGATCTCTGTGAGGTCGAGGCCAACCTGCTCTACAAAGTGAGTCCAGGAGAGCCAAGGCTACATAGAGAAACTCTGTGTCAACAAAACAAAAAACAAAACAAAACAGCACCGGAGGAGCAATACCAGGGGGTTGTCTTTTGGCACACGCACACGCACGCACACACAACTCTCCAGCAGCAGTGTGCTTCATGTGTGTGATTTTGTACACTATTTTTCAAATACTTTTCTAGACCATCCATCTGAATGACTTAAAATGAAGGTCATTGA
Source organism: Pachyuromys duprasi (assembly GCA_028658305.1). Taxonomy (NCBI): domain Eukaryota; kingdom Metazoa; phylum Chordata; class Mammalia; order Rodentia; family Muridae; genus Pachyuromys; species Pachyuromys duprasi. Next base: position 66,743,657 of record CM053761.1, on the reverse strand, counting down.
ATAACTTCAGCATTTGCATTTGCATCGGAATTTGTAATCACCAATCGTAAGCAACATCACACAGGAAGGAGAGGCAGTTGCTGTGCAGGTTTTCTGCAGTCAGCATTGGTAGAGCTTAGAACAGCAAAGTTCCTGCAGCACAGATGGGAGGAGAACATGGCAACAGACAGCAAGGATCCTGTCCCGGGAAGACGGCGCTGAGTCCCTTTGCCTCAGAGTCTTGGTAACCGCGTGTGGGTCACACAGTAACAAGGTCATTTCAGTTTTCTTGATTCTGTGTGTACATTTGCTCCCCCCTAACCTGAATGTTTACCTCTGCTTTTCCTAGTTAAAAAGAGTATAGGAGTTTGTCAGTATAAGGAGTTAGTGGGATGTTTTACATTTATAACATGTTTAAAGCAGTTTTCTTACAAAACTAAAAATCATTTAAAACGTTGAGTGAGGGGTGAGGAGACGGCTCAGCGGGTAAGAGCTCCTACTGCCCAAGCACTAGTTCCTGAGCTGGAATCCTCAGCACCCACGTGAAAAGCTCCATGTGGCTGTGTGGGGACTCCTGTAACCAGCTCTATGATGGGAGACAGGGGCTGCCTGCCAGCCTAGCTCCAGGTTCAGAGAGAGATGCTGCCTCAAGGGAATGAGGTGGAGAGTGACCGAGCAGGCCACCTGACTCCTCCTCTGGCCTTTGCACACACATGGGCTTCCATACTGCCCTCTCCCCTCCCCAGGAAGCCTCTGCTGTTCCCCTCAGAAACCACAGACACACACAGAAAGAGAGAGAGAAAGCATATGTGAACTTTTTAAAAGGAGGGAGGCACCAATAGTAACTTCAGATGTAATAAGTTTTAAAGAATTATCTTTGACTATTTAAAGAGCTCCAGAGCAATGAAAAAGCCTGTCTGAAAAAAGAATAAAGGGCAGCCCTTGAGGATCAACACCTGCGGCTGTCCTCTGGGCCGAGCCTGAGGTGTGGCTCAGTAGCAGAGCACCTGCCTAGCTTGTGCAAGGCCCCAGGTTCTGTCCTCCAACCTTCAGGGCTGCCGTTCTCAGAAAACAGCCGGACAGGTGGTTTGCCTGGGAGTGAGGGGAGGAGTGTGGTGTGGAAAGCCAGGCCCACTCACTGTGGAGGGAGGACTCTGCTGCCCTCTGCTGGCCATGAGAATTACCAGCAGGGCTTCAGCTGGAGCCAGGGACAGCTCACCTTTGCTTGCAGGAGAATTACATGGAGCTGGGTCTCAACCAGTTCACAAGTTCTACAAGCAGCACGATCCCTGATTAGGAGTGAGCCTTGGATGAGAGACAGTAGCAAGAGAAGAGGTGAGGAGAGAGGTGACCCTCCACATGTGTCCCTAACAGCCAAGCCAAGGAGGGTCTCCTGCACTCTCAACTGCATCTGAGGACCCACGCCCTGCCTTAATTCTTGACACTGCACCTGTTGCAGGGCCTTGGGCTTGTTTAATTAGCATCCAGCCTCTGTTCAGAAGGCAGGTGGTCAATTCCTTCACTGCAAAGTCTTCTTTTTGTCTGCTTTTTGTACCCCTGTCTGCTGCCTACTGGATTTTTGTTTATTTGTCTGTTTGTTTGTTTTTTGATGCCGGATTTCTCTGTGTAGCCGTGGCTGTGCTGGAACTCGCTCTGTATACCGGGCTGGCCTCAAACTCACGGAGATCTGGTCGCCTCTGTCTCTCATGTACTGGGATTAAAGGTGTGCACAACTGCTGGGCTGGTGGATTTTTGATTTAGAGCAAATTGTGGCCAAGTCATTGAGGAGAAGAAAACAGACTTGAACCCAGGGGTTCTCCGTGGTGCGGTGTCCTGTGAGACCCAGCTCATCTGTCTCCACAGCACGCCTTGTCTCCCACACAGCAGTAACTCTCGGTGTGCAGATCCTCCTACCGGACTGGCTCCAGTCACACGTTCTCAGAGAAGGTCATGTTTGCGGCCAGGATCCGGCCTTGTGGAATACTCTATAGTGTCCTCATAAGGCCTCCTAAGTGGCCTTAGGAAGGGGAGAGCAGGCCCCAGGACCAATCGCTGCAGTATTGGCAGTGGTAGAGCAGGGAGAAGCAAGGGTGGCTGCTTGGACATTTTCACCAGAGAACCACTGCTGACAGCCCTGGGCAGCTCCTGGACCTCGATTGACAGAGCTTTTATGCCGCAACGGAAGTTGGGAATGCTATAGAGCTCTCTTGGTAGACTTGATAGAATGCTTGCCTATCTTGCATGAAGCCCATTCAATCCCCTGCGCTGCATAAACCAGGCTTAACTGTCTCCTTAAGAGATACTGGCAAAAGAATTAGGAGTTCAGTGTCATCCTTGGCCACATATCAAGTTCAAGACCATCCTGAGTTACAGGAGATCCTGTGAACACACACACACGCGCGCACACACACACGCACTCACTCACTCCAACTCCAGCCAAAGCTTTTCCTGTGTCTCCCTAGGTAGTCAGCACTGCCTGGAATGTAGTAAGAAGTCCTCCCCTTGTCCCTGAGCATCGGCTGAGCGCTTGGTACCTATGAGGACACAGTCATAGAATGCAGGGCTGATGGCAGTTGAGCCCAGAAAGACGGGTCTGGGAGGAGGAAGGTCCTTCGTATAGGGACAGCAAGCTGTAGGCACAGGGGTTGGTGGTCCTCTTTCCAGGAGGCCCCATCCTCCCTGGGAGACTCACTCCATGTTTATTTTACCTGGGACAATTCAACACAGAGGTGTGTTCTCACTCACCTCTTCCTTTAATCAATAGCCAGCCTTTCTGGGGTCCACCAGGTAGACATCCCTGTCCGCAGCTGAAAAAATCTCAGGGAACCACTGTTACCCCTTCTCATAGCAACAGCCAGTTTACCGACACACACCTGCTCCCAGCTGTCCCCACCATGGGGAGAACAGCTCCATACAGAGCCTGAGCTAGGGCAAAGGACGCTTTGAAGTCTCTACTCTACCGCCCTGCCCAAAGCAGCTGTCCACCAACTTATGATGAGCCCTCTCCTCCCATCCTCAGGGACCAGATTCTCTTTCTCTGACCTTCAGGCCGCCACACCCCCTGATTTCAGACCCAAAGAACCCTTCCTGATGTTCAGGTCACGGGGCCTCCGCACGTCGCCGCCTTTGTGGAAGCTCCCTAAGCTCTCTGGACTTCATTTGTTTGTCTAAAAATGAGTTTCCTAGGCGGCTGAGACAGCTCAGTGGGTAGAGGCACTTGCTACCAAGCCTAACTACCTTTGTTCCATCCTGTATTAGTCCATGCTCTATTGCTAAGAAGAGACACCACAACCATAGCAACTCTCACATAGGAAAGCATTCAATTCAGGCCAGCTTAGAGTTTCAGAGGTGTAGTCTACTGTCATCACGACAGGGAGCGTGGCGGCTTGCAAGAAAACATGGTGCTGGAAAAGGCAGCTGAGAGTTGTATATCCGAGTCCACAGGTAGCAGGAAGGAAGAGAGCTACCGGGCCTTGCTAGGGCCCTTGACACCCCGAAGCCCATCCCCAGGGACACACCCCCAATCCTTCCAAACAGTGCCACTCCCTGGTGACCGAGTATTCAAATGGTTGAGCATATGAGGACATCCAAACCACCACATTCCCTGACTGTCTTGATTAGGTTTCTGTTGCTTCAAGAAAACAGTATGGCCAAAAAACAGGTTGGGGAAGAAAGGGTTCATTGAGCTTATACGTCCACAATGTAGTCCATCACTGAAGGAAGTCAGGACAGGAACTCAAACAGGGCAGGACCCTGGAGGCAGGAGCTGATGCAGAAGCCATGGCGGGCTGCTGCTCACGAGCTTGCTCTCCATGGCTTGCTCAGTCATTTATTTATTATTTATACAGTATTCTGCTTACTTGTATGTCTGCAGGCCAGAAGAGGGCACCAGATCTCATTATAGATGGTTATGAGCCACCATAAAGTTCCTGGGAATTAAACTTAGATTTCTGGTAGAACAGCCAGTGCTCTTAACCTCTGAGCCATCTCTCCAGCCTCATGTCTGCTTTCTTACAGAACCCAGGACTACCAGCCCAGGGGTGCCACCACCCACAATGGCCTGCCCCACCCTCCACTGATCACTAATTGAGAAAATGTCCTACAGGTAGGAGACATTTCCTCAACTCAGGCTCCTTTGTCTCTGCTGACTCTAGTTGTGTCCAGTTGACACACAAAACCAGCCAATAGAACGGACCCACACGATGGAAGGAAAAAACAAACTCCCACAAGCTGCCCTTTGACCTCCACATGTTTGCCATGATTTGCATACACTCCCATACACAGACAAACACACAATAAGTAAATAAACACAATGTTATAAAATGATGTCCCTGTTCATATACTCCCTGCAGTGATCAGAGAAACCATGTCTTAAAGGGCTCAGCTCATCACTGCAAACTGGCAGGATTTAGTGGGCCAGCAACACCACCACTGACTAACCTGTGTCACTCAAACTCCCCGAGTAGATCCTGCGAGTAGGCACATCAGCCAGGCCAGGTCACCTTCTAGCCTCAGCTCCAGAGCTGTACCAGAAATGGGCTGAGCAGAGCCTTGGGAGAATTTATCCACAAGAGACAGACAAACTCTCAGGCAAGATAAGACTCACTCACAAAGCAATTAGTAAAAATCCCAAGATAACTTAAAAGTATTAGATTGTTGGGTGCTCTCTTTGTGCTAATAGGAAGACAAAGTGGTGGTGTTGCTGGCCCACTAAATCCTGCCAGACAAAGTTTGTGTGGCATTGAGAGTTTACTTGGCACTTAGAACAAAATCTGTTATTTCATGGACTCCTCAAAGCAAACCTGCACGAAAGCACTCTGATCCACAGCAGAAACCGAGGCCCACACTGATGAAATGATTGCTTTGCGCAACTGCCACCAGCAGCATACGACTTAAGAAAGGCTTCAGCCTGCTTCTGACTTCATGTAAAATAGTTTTCCCAGTTAAGTTTTACACGTACATGAGATGAGGCTGGGGTGGGGGAGGGGGGAGGTGCTTGTGCTCTGGCTGCCATAGTGGCACATAACAGACCATGTGTTATTTTTTTTTTTTTTTTTGACCATGTGGTTTTAATGTTTATTTTCTCCCAGATCTGGGGGATGGAGTCTCAGATCAAGGTACCAGTAGAAGGGTTTCATTCTGAGGCCACTCTCTCCCTCTGGTTTGTAAATTGTCTTTTTCCCCAAACATCATCATCATCTCTTTGTGTACATGTCTGGGCCCTTTCCACTTTTTACAAGAACACTACCCACTGGTCCAGGTCAGTAATGTATTTTTTTCGGTTTGTTCCACAAAAGTTAAAGGGCTGGGGAGATGGTTTAGTAGGTAAAGTACTTGCTGTGGGAACCTGAGAACTTCAGATCCCACATAGAAGTCAGATGAGGCAGTGTGCAAGCCCAGCACTGTAGTCAGAATTTTGGTTTGTTTAAAAGCAGATGTTATGTGAATATGTTTTTGTTTTAATCCCAGCTGAGGGATATGGGATTGCTTCAGGTTGTCCACAGCTGCTAACTATGATTTATCTCGTGCTCTATGAGGGGCGTGGTGTTTGCCAGCTGCAGATGGTTTATGTTTGGAACTCTGGAGACTCTTGAGAGGATATAAATTCAAGAGCTTCAAGAGGGTCTGTGCCAGCTGCTCCTCCTGCTGCTGCTGGTGGTTCTTGCTGCTGCTTTTGCTACTGCTCGATTGCTGGATTGTTGGCTGCTGGATTGCTGGTTGCTGGTTGGCGATATCCTGATGACGAAGATTGGACTTGCCCCAAGGAACTCGATGTTCTTAATCTGCAGGACGTAGTTCCCCTCTAACCTTCTTTCTCACCTTCCTAGTGTTGGGGGCTTGGAAGGGATTGTCGTAGAGAAGTGTGGTAGATATAGGAACCCAAATAAAGCAACCAAAAAGCCCAGTTACACAGCACCCCTACAGCAAGATGGGAGGCAGAGACAAGGGGTCCCAGGAAGTCTGAAGGCCGGCTAGTCTGCCATAGGCCGCAGTGAACAACAGATGTTTCCCGTAACACACACAGATGCAAAACAAAACTTAAGACATATTCGTAGGTCTCAATCAGTATGGTGGCCCCTGGACAGTGAGTTTGTGGAATCTTAGAGGTTCCACGTGTTTGACACTGTGGATGGTAGAGTTCCAGAAACTGTGATGGGGCTCTAGGGGGTCACTGTCATTCCTTTAGAGCAGCACTACCATCCCTGTCCTCAGAAGGTTGAGCATCCCCACTCCTCCCTACTGAATGCTGGTTCTCAATGGCTACCTTTCCAGTAGTGGGCTCCTGGCAGCCTCTCCTTCAGGACTCAGGTACCGCAAAGATGTGGATCTGGCATGTTCTGATGGGACACACCCGCTAGACTGGTCCTGGCATTCTCAGACCTCTGGGGAGAAGTTCCTGAGGCCCAAGCAGCCATAAGAGCACGGGGGGGGGGGGGAGCAACAGCATCTTCTAGTACCCAAAACAAAAACAAACAAACAAACTTCCTCTACCTCTGTTTTCTAGAGGAAAGTCCACCATCCGAGGCATCAGGACTGCCACTTGTGGGCTTGCATTTGCTTAAAACTTCTCCTGTTGCAATAATACCTGAACCTAGTAACATAATAACTGAAAAGCTAGACGGCTTGGTTGATACACTGATGCCATCATGACTTTCTGCCCCACACAACTTTCAATTTAGTGATCATCTTTCTGTCCACACCACTAGCACAGAAATCCCTGGCCTGCTCTGCTGAGCCAGCATGGTGCAGCAGATGGATGTGGATCTGAGTGTGCTGGAACTTTCTGTGTAGACCAGGCTGACCTAGAACTCACAGAGACCTGCCTGTCTCTTCCTCCTAAGGCTGGCATTAAAGACATGTGTTACCACATCCAGCTGGGACAAGAAACTTTAAAAATATTTATTTTATTATTTTTAATCATACATAGATATGTGTATCTGTGCACAAGTGCACTGCCCACAGAGGCCAGAGGTGTCAGAACCCCTAAAGCTGGAGTTATAAGATGGTTGTGAGCCATCTGACATAGGTGCTTGGAACTAACTTGGGTCCCCTGGAAGAGCAGCAAGAGTTCTTAATTATTGAGCTATCTTGTCCCAGCCAGTCCTGGGACAAGAGTCTTCAAACCAGCTCCAGGCTGGCTATTGTGACAGATTCCCTGCACAAGCTGTCCACTGCTGGGACAGGCCCTCAACTGTGTCCCGCAGCATTTTTGTCCAGTCCTCTCCCCTCCGCATCAGGATGCAGCGTGTTTCTTTGTGCTCCAAGGCTAGGATCTCTGCAGGAGTCTGGGGAGTCAGCCCAGCGGCCTGGACAGTTTCTGGGAATTTGGCTGCAGAGGCAGGGGCCAGGCAGCACTGGGGATGCTACAGAGGATTGGCCAGGACAGGAGAGAATAGGAAGAAGGATGGGAGAGGAGAAGACCAGAGTGAGGAGGACCAGAGGAAAGGTTAGGGTAGGGTGTGGCAGAGAGCAGGGAGAGACAAAGAGACGATTCATAAATACCTTGAGCTTACCTGTATCCCTGCAAAGCATCCCAGTAAAGACCCAGCTCAGCCATACCTCCCCTCCTAACCTAGGCTACAGTTCACACATCTAAGCGCAGTTCTAGTTCTTGGGCCCAGAACCCACCATGCCCGATACTGTCATTCTCCCTTGCCCTGCTTGGAAAAGAGGCCTGCTCCCAGTGCCCCCGACCGCACTGCTGGTACCTGGATGGCCCACCATCAGTCTGCTTGTAATGGTAGCTCACTGCTGTAGCTGAGTGGGGGCACAGCAGATACTTGTTCTCCTCCCAGCAGCGGCCCATGGTCTGGGAGATGGCCTCATCAGATACCGACTCAGATGTCATTGCCTCTGAAAGCTGAAGAAGGGTCAGGAATGGATGTTGGATTGACGAACCACAGAAGGACTAAAACCCTTAGTCACACCAACACCAGGAACTCAGCTGAATGGTCCAGACTGAATACTGACCTAGCTCATAGTAAAATCAATTTTTGAGTTTTGAGTCAATTACAGTTTTGAGCCTACTTAGCAGAAGGATTCACAGAAGTTTTGGGTACACCTCAATGTGTTCAGCAAATGAATCTAATCAGCACAGTCTTGGTCTACAGCAGGATGCAACACAAATCTTGTGTGTTCAAACATTTATGGCATGAAAACTACCCTGTCAGTTCCTACCTTGCTTAGGAGCACCTCCCCTGGGAAACCTTCTAGTACTCACAGGAAGAGGAGACTGTTGTCAGTGTTCCCTGAGCATGTTTCATATGCCAGGTTATTCTCTGAAGATGTTCTGCATACTTGTAACATAGCAAACATCCTGCACATACTTAATGACATCAGAGATCATGTGGTTTATAGAGTGCTTATATGGCTACTTCCTGGTTAGGGTCAGAGATGGCAGCCAATTTTTTTTCCTCCTCCTCTTCCTCCCTTTCCCAGTTCTGAGGATTGAATTCAGGGCCTAATGCATATAAAACATTTGCTCTACCACTGAGATGCATTACTCTGTAAGATAGCTGTATTTTTTCTTTGTATTTCCAGCATCTAACAAAATTCTTGAGCCATAGCAGATAGATAATATGGATGGATGGATGGATGGAGGGAGGGAGGGAGAGAGGGAGGGAAGGAGGGAGGGATGGAGGGATGGATGCCCTTCCAGCAAATGCAGTGTCTTTTGAGTACAGCCAAGAAGAAAATGAAGAAACAGGAGATAGTGTCCACTTTTAATGAAGTATCTCATTTACATAAGGAGAAGGAATATTTATGTCTGCCAAATCATGGGCCAACTAATGTTCGGCTATGTCAAAAGCAGCCAAAGGCTGGGGAGATGGCTCAGCTATGCAGAGCACTGGCTGCTCTTGTTGAGGACCCAGGTTCAGTTCTCAGCACCCACATGGTGGCTCACAACCACATGTAACTCCCACTCCAGGGGATCTGATGCTCTCTTCTGGCTTCTACCGACACTACATGCATGTGGTACACATATATACCACAGGCAAACATGTCAAATAAAAATAATTGGAAAAGTTTTTGTTTGTTTTTTTAAATAAAAACAGCATAGATTCTCTAAAATAGGAAAGTGCCACTCTGGTCTTCAAGGGTATAGCTCAGCCCAAATAACTGTGTCTGGTTTTGAGAAGATCCCCTCAGTAGAGACACCAACCATGGACAATTATGTCATATAGAAGACTAAGTTAAAAAATTGTGAAGGCCAAGTTGGTAAATAAGGGTTCCCTTTTAGTGGAAGACACTGAGGTAAAAGCAGACTGTGCAAGCTAGAAAGTTCATAGTCTAGAGCTTTGTGATGATTAGAGCTGTAGTAAGGTAGCATGGTTCCCATCACCCAGTGAATGGGAATGAGGTACAGAAACTTAGGATATTCTGAAAAAGAAGAACCTATCATCAAGCCTGCTATCATCTGTCTTCTATCTATCTATCTGTCATATATCTACTTATCTATGGCATAATGCTCTTATTTATTTAATTAGTTATTTAGTTAGTTATATGAGTGCTCTATCTGTATATATGCCTGCATGTCAGAAGAAGGCATCAGATACCGTTATAGATGGCTGTGAGCTGCCGCTTGGTTGCTGGGAATTGAACTCATGACCTCTGGAAGAATAGCCAGGGCTTTTAACCACTGGGCCATCTCTCCAGTACCCCCTCCTTACTTGAAACAAACTTTAATTAAATACTGTCCAGGAAGATGGTCTCTGGCCAGGTCCATCCCTGGGTTCCCAAAAAATGGTCACCAGATTGCATTTAAATAAAAGCAATGCCTTCCAACTAACTTTCTAAAATAAATAAAAGTTCTTTATTAATCAAATAAAATTTCTCCTTCACTATAAGAGAGAGAGAGATGGACAAATGAGGACGATAAAGGTCAGCAGGAGCTAAGCTCCCTGTCCACACTGGAAGGGTAGAATAGCTCTGTCCTTGTTGTATAGTTGTTGCTATTATTAGAAATTAACAACAATAAAAATAGAGATAGTAACTGTATGGAGCTGTATATTTCCAGCAGGATGTAAGGTGCCTCTCATTTATCTTTGACCCAAATCTCCCAGCAACCTTATGAGACAGGCATTCTTACTATTCTCACTCTACAGATGAGGAAACGGAGACACTGCACTCATAAAACTAGCTTAGTATTTCACAACTGACTCTTCTCATTCAATCAGTGTTAACTGTGAAAGTTCCTGGTACGAAGATGCTCAAAAGCCAGGTGTCTCCTTCCCTCTCCCAGACTTCCAAACCTCAAGCCTGTCCCGTCTTTCCTCCGTGGGATGTTATGGGAGGCACAAAGGTCTCTGTGCTCACAGATAAGCCCTGGGGGAACCTGGAATGTTAATGTCCCTTCAAGACAAGGGCTGCAATAAGTGCTATCTACCTAGAAGGCTGGATGGAGACTTATTTATTAGCCTGGTGACCTTTGCTCTGAGTGGCAGAGACTTCTCCAGCACCAGATCCTCCCCCAGACCGGTATCAGTCAGTTTATAGAACCAATGAGTTTTGATGTAGTTACATCTGATCTCTATGTAGCTTATTTTGTTCCTCAAGATTTATGTATGCTGTGCACATGGGACTGAGTTAATCATTACAAAAATAACATTCATTACAATGTGCTGTGCTTAAATGTGCCTAAAGTAAAACTTCAGAGGTCAGACTCCAGAACTTTGAACGAGCACCGTCTACTGAGTCCTGTTAAACCGAATTGTCTTCTTGCCTCTCTTGTCATGCTGCTGGCTGTGGAGATCACACAGACCCCCACCCCCAACCCGTTAGGGCATAGCCAGTGACCAACCTTGCTATGTAGCTCCTCCGGTAGGTGCAGACTTTGGGTTCTTTCAAACTGTTCCATGAGGGCCCTTGTTGCCTGGCTGTCAGAGCCAGAGAGGAGCCAGAAGATTCTCTCCATGTTGTAGGGCACCTGAATGGAGAGGCGGAATCATAGGCTACCTTCATTCCAACCCTTATCCATCCCTGCTCCACCAACATCTGTCCAGACCAGACTTTCTCTTCTCCCTCAGGCCCACCTGAATGTCCATAGCAGATGCCAGGGTTGGTTTGACGTCACTCAGAGAGAACTCTCCCCTCTGCACAGTCCTGTGAATGATGTCATTTCGGTTCACTGTCACAGCCAGGCAGATGGGCAGGCCCATCTTCTGAGCAATGCACCCAGCTTGGGACAAGACAGGAAGACAACAGGATTTTTGGCCAGAGACAAAGAATTATTTTTAATTTGAGGTTAATAAAAACATAAACCTTTTGCTGTGTGAAAATGAGAATAGAGTAGATGGGAATCGAGATAAAGGAACAGAGAAGAGGAAGACAAGGAGGAGGAGGGCCACGGTGCCCTGTTCTGTGTTTCTGCCACCTACCAGGAACTAACATACTTATGAAGTTTTGTGAGTCAACCAACGCAGGAGAGGGAGTGAAGGCACTACAGGCCAAACGACAGGGTCTGTGTCTTTTGCTCCACCTTGTTTTTTTTTGGGGGGGGGGCTCTAGTTGTTCCTGCTGACATGCCAGGCTAGTGACCCACAGCTTCTGGGAATGCTCTGGTCTCTGCCATCTTGCTGTGGGAACACTAGGATTACAGATATGTGCTACCACATATGTTGGTATGTGGCTTCTCAAGATCCAAGCTCAGGTCCTCAGACTTGTGTGGCAAACACTTCACCTACCACATTTTCTCTCCAGGCCCCTATTTTTGGAGGGGGCAGAGAAGGAATGTTTCACCAATATCACACTTAATTTTGTGAAGCCTGTTCATACTCATTTACGTCACTTGACCCCCATGGAAACATTACAATGTTCTTTGGTGACAAGGGAAAATGGAAGCTCAGGAGGGTCCAAAGACTTAAGGCCGGACTGGTCCTTATGAAGACACGCCACACGGGAATGTCCTCTATAGGTGTTGCCCGGGTGTTTATTTTGTGCCGGGTGGTATAGAAGGTGACACGAAAGGGAGGCGCCCTGGGTGTCGCGACCTGAGTAGCGGGAACCAGCCTTCCTTGTCTAACTGCCAGCGCACTGTTACTTCTACCTCCCACGAGAAGTCAGGACTCTCCTAACCTCTAAGATGATTTTGTCGTCTCACCTCATTATCCCTGCTACCGTGAGAAGCAATACCAGAGACAGAGCGACCAGAAACACTAACACTATTGCCTCGAGAGATGGCAAAGATGTGAATTCAAGCCTGCCTGTGATGTCAACTTGGCTATGAACAAGCTGTGTAAACAGGGACGAGCTAGTGTCTCTTGATGTCAGGCTCCTCATTCTGAAAAGGTAAGAACAGTACAGGTGGACCCTGGAGACATGGCTTCTGCCTCTACAGACTCAACTGACCACAAATCAAAAGTATCTGAAGCAGGGTGTGGTGATACATCCTATATTCTCAGCATTTACGAATCTGAGGCAGGAGGATGGAGACATCCAAGGCCAGCCTGGGCTATACTGAATTCAAGCACAGCCTGAGTTACACAGTGAGAAGCCATCTCAAAAAAAAAAATGGCATCTGTATTAAACATGCTGAGATCCTTTCTTGCCATTACTCCCTAATGGCCATTTAGATAACATTTTTGCATACTGTATTAGTTATTTCACATCATCACGAGGTAATGTAAAGTACATAGGTGTGCGTACATAGGTTATATTCAAAATTCATACCATTTTACATAATGGACTTGAACATCTGCAGATTTTGACATCTGTAGGTACATAAGAGACAGCCATGTTGTCCTAGTCCTATGAAGTCATTAACCCTTAAAAAGCACTTAGAACAACAGCACCTAGTGCAGAGTTAATGCCTGAGAGTGTTTGTTAGTATTTGGTGCCAGATGGCTGGACAGCACTTTCCCTGTCCAAAGCTCACGTGCATCCAACCGTTATACTTCCTCCTCACAGGTGGCTCTGAGCATGTGATCAGCTGGCCAGTTTCCTTTTACAGCTCAGAAGTTAAATCTGAGAAACTCTCTACCAATCATTCAGCTAGTAAAGGGCAGAGCCCAGGCCACACTCCTGATGCCAGGGCCCTTCCACCTCACGTTCCCTGGGTGTTGAGAACACATAGTACAATGGTACAGAGTGTCCCTCAGCAGGCAGTGGGCAGATGTGGAATAAAGTGCAAATTTTAAGAAAGGACACTGAGCTGTTTGGTGGCTGTGCCTTGGTTTCTGTCTATCAGCTGCTGTGTAAGTAAGCTCAGGCTAGGCTGCTGAGACCTCCCAGGGTTGACCTCTCAGTCTCCTTCCGCTGCAGGACCCTGGAATGTTCTGCCCCCAGCCTCTGCAAGTTAGAAGGCATCTCATGTGGTTTTCTGTCCTCTTTAGAGTAAAACACAGCCTTCCTTCTCTCCATGTTTGTAGACAGAAGACAGCTTGAAAGCCTGGATGCTTTTTGAAAAGTCCACTTCCATCCCAGGGTCTCCTTACCTGCAAGGTTCCCTCCAGCCCCTGTTGGCACAACCACTTCCACAGGGGGGAGGGGGTGCTTGTCCAAGGAGTGTGCACACTGGAAATAAGCGAAGAAGTGGTGAGCCATCTGCACCAGCACCCGGGACCAGTTGATAGAGTTCAAGCTCATCAGATTGTGCCTCTGGACAAAAGCCTCATCAGCAAACAAGGCCTTGATGGGTTCGTCAAGCTCATCACTGTTTCCTTCCACTACCAGGAGAGAGAAGAGAGCAGCTCTCAGGAGCAGCTGCAGCCCCTGGCAAGCACCACAGACTTTGCCAGGGCCCTCCCAGGTTTGGCCCATCCTCTCCCGTCTGGCTCAGCCTTTGTTTCCTTCACGTGTACATGGCTTGGCCTGGCTTTTCAGGCTCTGTACAAGCTCCTTAGGGGTAGAATCCAGCAATCTTGTTCTTGTGATCCTGAGTATTTATCCTCACTTGGGAGAAAAGAAAACGTGGTCAGAACCATTTCCAATGGTCTTGCATTCTATAAAATAAGATAGAAAACATCAACCTTCTGGGATATTAGGGAAAGAATTCCCGTGTATCTCAAGCCTTTGCTACTTTGCAAAAAGTATGTCCTTCAGTCTTCTGGAAAGAAGAGGGACTGTGTGCCCAACTGAGAGATGTGAACTCTGTTGGAGCTCTATTGGGGGGTCGAGTAGGGGTGTCCTGATCCCTGCTCCTCTGTGCTAGGTAAGCTTGCATGGGCAGAACTTCTCCCTGAAGCTAGGTGTGCACACTGGTTTAATTTAAGGGGTAGGTTATCGGGTAAATTATCCACCACTCTAACACCAGCACCCCAGTCTAGCTGCCTCAGTAATGCACCAGTACTGACCCTTACCGGATACCTGTATCTAATTCTCCACTTGGGTCCATACCTGGAGGGAGTGAAGGCTACTGGGAAAAGCACCAGGCCAGCCATTTAGGTTGTAAACACTTCTCTCCTCATCACATTTCAGCAGTAATAAAGGTAGGGGACCAGCTCCAAGTCCCTGTGTGAGCTCCAAGCAGCCAGATCCACTAGCAGTATCTCTAATCCTTTGCCTGGGCCAAGCCAGTCTGTGCCTGTCATGCCCATGGGGTCAGGGGGTGGGTCCAAGATGGGCGTGTGAGAAGTTCAGGTCCCTGAGATTCAAAAGGACATTTGCTGGAGTGCTAGAGAAATGGCCAGTGCTTTTTAAAAGAGAGCTACAGGAGAAGGGAGACCTGGTTACCTCAACTCTCCATACTGTGACAGCAAGAGAAAGGATTCTAGGATGGCGAGGGCAGAACAGAGACTGAGAAGCACTTGGGTTCCTGGAGGTAATGCTGAGTCTCAGAACTAATCAAGTGAGAGCCTACTGCACCCAGGACATCCAGCTATAGATGCTGGGAACTCTTCTTTCAGATGGTCTGAGTTGGATTTTCTGTTACTTCCAGTTTTAAAAATCCAATATAATATAACCAGTAAACACCCAATGTCTACTAAGTATTTGTTGCTTAGGAATCATACAACGTACATGGAAATTTTTACCTTTATAAATCCAGTAGTTGGTATGACACTTGTTGAGTATCTTTTTGACTTTTCTATTACTGTTATAAGATTCTATGCATGAGGCCTTGTAGAAGAAAGAGATTTTGGGAGCGTACAGTTTCAGAAGCTTCAAGTCCATGACCATTATGGCTATGAACATGGCAGCAGGCAGGCAGGCAGGCATGGTACTGGAGCAGTAGCTGAGAGCTTACATCCTCATCCACAAGCATGAGGCAGAGAGAGAGCTGACTGGGAGTGGCTGTGGGCTTCTGAAATCTCAAAGCCCACTCCAGTGACACAGCTTTATCAAGGCCACATCTAATCTCTCTCAAGCAGTTCTACCAACTGGGGACCAAGCATTCAAATATATGAGCCTATGGTGGCCATTCTCATCCAAACCGCCACATTCTACTTCTTGACTCTCATGGGCTTGTGGCCATATCGTCATGCGAAATGCATTTAATCAAACTTCAAATGCCTCCGTAGCCTTCCAGTCTCATTACTGTTGAAAGATCCAAAGTCCAACATCTGTTCTGAGACTCAAGGCAATCTCTTTACTATAATCCAAAATAAACTCAAAATAAAATAAAAACATAAACTTCCAACATACAATGGCACAGAATACAGACTACATAAGCTTGACAGCCTGAGTTCTCTGGTGCCCATGTAAAGACAGAAGGAAAGAGATGCCCCAAAAGGCTGTTCTCTGACCTCCATGTGGTCCCCGTGTCATGTGCATCTCTCACAATAATGATGATGATGAATTCACAAAGTTTAAACTCAGTGTCCATGTGGTCCACCCTCCTCGAGCTCACAAAGGGAAAACACGTATTTCTATCAGCTTCTGAATCTACACTCATTCTCATTACAGTCAAGCCAGAAGCCCCTAAGAAGGAAAAGGGCGTGAACAGCACTCCTTATAAACAAACTTGATTTTTTTTAAAGCCCACTGAACTATTTCCTTGATGCACAGGCCACTAACAAAACAGAAACACCTTAGCTCTACCAATAATTATGAAATGCTACAGATTTGTCATCAACCACAAATCTGTCACTATTTCACACGTGGGTGATGTTTTCCAGCCCTCAGGTGATTTCATTCGTGCCCTTAGAAAAAAAGCCTTCCAGTATATCTGTACAAGGCAAGAGAGAAGGACTGCAGTACAAAAAGCAAGTCTCTGTATTGATGCAAGGAAAAGAAAGCCCTAGATCCATGACTAGCAAGCTTGAGAAACAGCATGGGATCCTCAGGAGCCCAACCATTGTCCATTAAAGTCTCACAAAGGCCACAGGAAACTGTGGCTAGATATGATGTGTAGGAGTTTGGCAGCAATGGATTAGGCGAGCCACGGGCTTTACACTGGAATGTACATATGCTTGCTGAAGAGAAGAGCAGAGGGGCTTTTCCTCTGCACTTGAGTATATAGACAAAGGGTATTCTTGCTGCTCTCATGACTTATTACCAGTGTTTGAGCTCTTGTCAACACTGGTATAAAAATGTAAAAACATTCTCTATGGGGTTTGTCTTAGTTACTGTTCTATTGAGAAACCATGGCCAAGGCAACCTAAAAAGGAAGCATTAAGTAAGCATTGGGGTTTGTTTATACTTTCAGAGGATTGGCAATCATCGAGTGGCAGCAGACGTGGCTCTGGAGCAGGAGCTGAGAGCTTACATCTGAGAGAGAGAGAGAGAGAGAGAGAGAGAGAGAGAGAGAGAGAGAGAGAGAGAGAGAGAGAGATTGTGAGATTGAGCCTTGCCTGAGCTTTCGAAACCTTAAAACCTACCTCCAGGGATACAACTCCTCCAACATGGCCATATCTCCTAATCTCTCCAAACAGCTCCACCACCAACAATTCAAATCTATGAGCCATGGAAGCCATTCTCATTAAACCACCACGGGATTACACCAGGACCCAGGAAAGTTGCAGAAGAAACTTTTATTATTATTACTATTGGGTTTTCAAGACAGGGTTTCTCTGTGTAGCCCTGGTTGTCCTGGATTCATTCTTTAGTTCAGGGTGGCCTTGTCTACAAAGATCTACCTGCCGCTGCCTCCCAAGTGCTGGGATTAAAGGCATGCGCCACCTGACTCTTATTTAACACCTGGCTCTTATTTATCTATTTTAAAATTTATTTTATCTTATGTACATGGATATTTTGCTTGCATGTGTGTCTGTGTTCCATGTGCATGCAGTGCCCATGCAGGCCAGAGGGGTCTGCTGTTGTAGACAGTGGTAAGCTCCCACAGGGGTGGTAGGAGTCAAACTCTGTCCTCTAGAATAGGGTAGCCAGTACTCTTAACCACTGAACCATCTCTCCAGGCCCTTAGGTTTCTGTAGTTATTGCTAGAACATTTCCTGTATCAAGTGAGTGACCAAAAGAGCCATGAAAGGCCGCATGGCCAAAGTGTGTAAAACCTCAAGCAAGATCTCTAAACCTCATATTCTTATCCCCCACCTTGAGGCTCAGTGAGGTCAGACAGCATGTGAAAGGTGAAAATAAAACTATTTTATACTCACCCTGTTCTTCACTCTCACCCTTCCCTTCCCACTATCAGTCTCCTGATGACTGGATATTTGGTGTAGCATGAAAAGGCATGGTTTTCTCCTTGATAAAGCCAAAGTCTTCGCTATACAACCAGCTTTAGTGGAACTGGTAGTACGCAGCCCTGGGCAGCTTCCTATTTTAATACTTGGCCCTGTTAACTACATGCACCTACACACATGGTCTCTCTGACTGTACCGTAAGGAAGGGCACATTCAATTATGAAACATGTTTGTGCCCTCGACACTTCAATACCCTATAACTGAGCAAGTTGCTTGGCTTCAGTTACGGTTCTGCCTACATGTGACACTGGCAAGTGTGACCAGAACAGAGGTAGCATTGACAGACACCTAAATAAGTTGTAACAGTTCAATATAGTGAGCACAGGTCTAAAGCCATATGCCAGCTAGTATAGAAGACAGTGAAGCCAGAATCCTTCCCAGAGTGAATCCACTGTACATGACTAACCCCCTCCACTGCCACCAAAACAGCCAGCCAAGCCAGGACCACAGAGTGCCTGCACCTACCTCCAAACACATGCACATTCTCCTTCAGCACCGTTGTCATCTGGAGCTCCTGAATCTTTGAGCAGTGGCCTTTGGGCAACAGAACTATGATGTCCACATTCTTGGATCCTTGGATACTCTCAATGGCGGCACTTCCCGTGTCCCCAGAAGTTCCTAGAAAGGGGACTCCCTCCCTTCAGAACCAGGGGAATAGATAAAGGATGGAACTGGCCTTAAAATATTGGTGTCCAAAGCAGCAACGTTGACTTTCAAATACTTGAAAGATGGGTGCTTAGTACTTAGCCCAGGGTCTTTGGATATGCTGATAAAATTCAGAACATCCTTGTTTTTAATTGCTGAGTAGTATTCCATTGTGTAAATGTACCACAATTTCTGTATCCATTCCTCAGTTGAGGGACTTTTGGGTTGTTTCCAGACTCTGGCTATTACAAATAAAGGTGCTACAAACAAATGTCCTTGAGTACTTGAGCCTCTTTTGGATATATGTGTAGGAGTGGTATAGCTGGATCTTGAGGAATCACTATTCCTAATTGTCTAAGAAAGAGCCAGATTGATTTCCAGAGTAGTTGTACAAGTTTACATTCCCACCAGCAATTGAGGGAATGTAACACATCCTCTCCAGCATGTGTTGTCCCTTGAGTTTTTGATCTTAGACATTCTGATGGGTGTAACATGAAATCTCAGGATCATTTTGATTTGCATTTCCCTGATGACTAAGGACATTGAGCATTTCTTTAAGTGTTTCTCTGCCATTCTATATTCCTCTATAGAGAATTCTCTATTTAGCTCTGTACCTCATTTTTTAATTGGATTACTTGATTTGTTACAGCTCAGTCTCCAAGTGTGTATCCTAGTAAGGGGAACAGGGACTGTCTCTGTCATGAACTCAGTGGCTGGCTCTTTGATCACCTCCCCCTGAGGGGTGAGCAGCCTTACCAGGCCACAGAGGAAGACAATGCAGCCAGTCCTGATGAGACCTGATAGGCTAAGGTCAGATGGAAGGGGAGGAGGAGGTCCCCCATTAAAGGACTGGGAGAGGGGCATGGGAGAAGAGGGAGGGTGGATTGAAAGGGGATGAGGGAGGGGCCTAGAGCTGGGATACAAAGTGAATAAATTGTAATAAATTAAAAAATTCAGAACATCAATGGGTACTCTGTCCACCTAAAAATACAGTTGGGAGAAGGATCCACAGCCTCCAGAAGACAGACAAAGGGGACTGATAAAATTTATCTTGTCAACTTGATGGTGCTTAGAATCACCATGGGATGCACCTCTGGGCATGTGTGTAAGGGTGTTTCCAGAAAGCTTTGACTGAAAAAGGGAAGACTGACCCTGAATGTAGGTGGCTCCACCCTATGAGCTGCAGTACTGGACAAAACCAAGAAAGCAAGCTGAGCACCAGCATCAATGTTCTTTGACTATGGAGACATTGTGGACAGATGCCTCACACTCCTGTCCCAATACCTCCCCCGCCGTGGTGGCGTGTACTCTCGAACTAAACTGTGAGCAATAAACCTTCCTTCCTTAAGCTGCTTCTGTCACAGCAATGAGAAAAGTAACTAATACAGAATCTGTGGCATACAAACAGGTCAGAAACTCTCTGAAAGCTGGCTCGAAACCTTCCCAATGCTGTGACTCTTTCATATAGTTTCTTATGTTGTGGTGACCTCCAGCCATGGCTGCTTCATAACTGTAATTTTGCTACTGCTATGTATCATAATGTAAACATCTGTGTTTTCTGCCAGTCCTAGGTAAACCCTGTGAAAGGGTCATTGGACCTGCAAAGGGGTTTCAAGCCACAGGTTGAGAAGCCCCACTCTAGAAGAACTGATAGCATAAGCCTTAAAAGAGTCAACCAAGAGCATCTTGTGTGTGGGCACCCTCTAGCTAGGGTGCTAAGGGACCCTGACCCTCCCAACACCCACCTACAACAATGGTGACATGCTTCTTCCTCTTCTGCAGGAAGTACTGCAGGAACTGTGCTGTGCAGGACAGGGACAAGTCCTTAAAGGCGTATGTGACCCCATGCCACAGCTCCAATATGTTCAGCCCATTCTGAAGCTTGCACAGATGGACCACATCTTTGTGGCGGAATCTGCTGAAGGCTCGGTCAATCAGATCTAATAGAGATCGAACAGAAGGTGACGGTATTAGCTCTCCAAGCTCTCTTATTGCCTCAGCCCAGAAAAAATAAGATCTTAAATGGCACACTTTGGAACAGACTTGCACAGGTCTAGAAAAACCTGGGAGGACATATATTAAACTGCTCATGCATTTCTCTAGAAAAAAGAAGTCTAGTTTTCATTTTGCATGCTTTTTGCTGAGTCTTTTTATTTTATTTTATCTTATGTGAATGGGTGTTTTGCCTGCATGTACATATGTGTACAGTGCCTGATGATGCCGGAAGGGGGAGTCAGATCCCCTGGGGCTACAGTTACAGATGGTTATGAGCCACTCTCTGGATTCCGGAAACTGAATCCAGGTCCTCTGGAAGAGCAGTGAGTGCTCTTACTCTCTGAGCCATTTCTACAGCTCATTTGAGTTCTTTTATAAGCATGTATTTCAACTGAAGATCAAATCAGTTTCATCTTCCTAATTATCTTCCCTTAAAAAAGTATGTTTTGTTAGTTTGTTCTTTGAAATACTAAATCTCAGATCTATGGTGTCAGGATTTGGGTATGGTTGATATAAACTTAGCAACAGTTTAGAATTGAGCTTCAGGAACTTCTGTTTGTGGACTACATCTGGGATCTTATTAAAATACAGTATCTGAGTCAAAAGGTCTAATGTGACTTTGAAATGTCTAACAACTGTCCAGGCAATGCCATCAATGTTGGTCACTGGAACACATTCTGTGTGGTCCTCCTCCCTCCGTAACTCCAAACATCTACCACTACTGTGCTGGTTAGTATTTGTCAACTTGATACAAACCGAGACACATCTGGGAGAAGAGAATATCAACTGAGGAATTTCCTCCATCAGATTGGCCTGTAGGCAAGTCTTTAGTGGCATTTTCTTGTTTAATGACTGGTGTAAGAGTTGCCCAGCTCACTGGTGGTGGTGCCAACCCTGGGCAGGTGGGGCAGGTGTATAAGAATGAAGGATGAGCAAACCATGAGGAGCAACCCAGTAAGCATGTTCCTCCATGTCTTTCTGCTTTCGTTCCACCTTGAGCTCCTGACTCTGCCTTCCCTCAGTGATAGAGTGAGATCTGAGACTTGCATGCTGAAACCCTTTCCTCCACAAATCGCTTTGATCACGATGCTTTATCACAGCAATAGAAACCCTGACTAAGAAAACATTAGCCTATGGATTTTTTTTCTTGTCACTTAAAATGTCTCGCGTGAACCAACAGCTATAGACCTGTATAAGCACTCAACAGAAAGGCAGAATCCTCATATCCACCATCTGGTTTTCAAGTGAGAATGGCTCCCATTGACTCATATGTTTGACTGCTTGGTCGCTGTAACTGTTTGAGAAGGATTGGGGGGGGGGAGGGCTTGTTGGAGGAGGTGTGCCATCAAGGTAGACTCTGAGGTTTCTAAAGCACTATTCCCAGTTAGCTCTCTCTGCCTCACGCTTGCTGATCAAGATGCAAGCTCTCAGCTGCTGCGTCAGTGCCTGCAGCCATGTTCCCCACTGTGATGGTCATGGACTGAAGCTCTAGGTTCCAAATAAACTCCTTTTTTCTATAAGTTGCCTTGATCATGGTGACTTATCACAACATTGAAAAGTAACTATATACACCAAAACCTGTTGACTCACAATCTGCTTTTGAAAACGAGGTCTTTGTGTGTGTATGTGGGGGGAGGGGGGGCGGGATTCATTGCCTATTATGGGGACAACCTGTCCTAGGACACAAAACAAGACAAAATAGTAATCTGATGTCCTGATGAATGAAGGAGACATTCATCAACACCAGCATTTGGGATAGCTGAAAAATCCTTAGTCTTTATGTTTTTAATAATAATCAACTTTTAGTCGGCCACTTTGTCATTCATCTCAGTAAAGTAGAACAGAGTAACTGAAGATTTCTGGATATTCTAATTCTGAAATTCTAGACTCAGGAAAAAAGCTTGCAAGATTTGAGAAAGGCAACTAGGGATTTTTTTTTTTTTTTTTAGTGGTTCGGTGATGAATTGAAAATTGAAGGAGGGAGTGTGTGGCGCTGTGCTGCGGACTGTGGAGGTCCTCACCATTTAAGTCATGTCTTGGAATAAGTTCCTGGCCAATGAAGAGGGCGCACAGCTCCTTCACCAGGCTGCGATAGGAAAGCGTGCTCCAGTGACGCAGGGTCTCTCGGTCCAGCTGCGGAAGCTCTTCCGGTATATAGAGGCCCCCATCTGGTGCGTATCCAGAGAAGAGGGCCCCCTCAAAGTTGACCCGGGGGGCCCTTCCCCGGGTGCTGGTGTACCACATGATCCTGGAGCCTGCGGAGGGAGAGTTCCAGAGGCAGCTGTTCCTCAAGCTCCCAGCACCCACAGGAGGCAGCTGAGGACACAGGGTCCTCTGACCTAACCTCTGAGCCACCACTCACTGGGGTATGTATCCCAGACATGGCGATGGCAACCCTAACTTGAGTCATGATCCTTCTGATCAAAACAGGCAACATTCCACTGAGTGTGCAGATATTGAAGTATGCTGGGAAAAGAGAATCACAGCCCTTACCAAGGACAAAGAAAAGTCAGAAAGTTCAGATCAATATCAAGTAGCTGCTAACCTGACAGGAAAACACCAGAACACCTGATTGGTAAGTGGCAGTGTGGATGTGGGGGAAGGGGGACACCTATTCACTGTTAGAAAGAGTGCAAACTTGTGCAGCCACCATAGAAATTGGTGTGGAGATTCTGCAAAAAGCTACAAATGGATCTACCCTATGATCCAGATATACCACGCCTGAGTACATTCTCAAAGGACTCTGTATCCTCCTGCAGAGAAACTTGTTTGCCCCTGATCACTGCTGTTCTGTTCACAATAACCAGGAAATGGAAATTACCTAGGTGAAAGGTAACTGGGAGTCGGTTTTCTTTAGGGATACAGGCTCTGAGAAGCTACCCACGCTCCAGTGGATGGTCCCGATTCCATGTACTAAGTGGACTCAGTGGCTTGGTTTGTTTGTTTGAAGAGAGAGCACATGGCACAGGCAGGAAAAATGGCGGGGATGAATCAGAGAGGAAGGAATGGGGAAAGATACTTGATCAAAATATATTACATGCAGGTATGAATAGTATGTGTGTGTGTGTGTAAAATTCCAAGTCCCATGTCCCAGGAAACCCCTTGGTCTTATTCAAATCAGGATGATTGGGCATTATTACCAGTAACCAGTACCCTATGCCGTCTTTGAAACTCTCTAGCCATAGCTAATTGGCTCTGGCTGCCTGGCATGGATTCAGGGTCTTATGGTCCTTTGAGTAAGACAGAGATCACAGCAGAATTTAAGGTTTCCAGTGTTAAACCCTATGGTAACTACAGGGGTCAATTTGACTATACACAACTCTCTATACCTCTTAGGCATTTCTGCCTATAAGAGGGAGAAATCTGACATTGACCTGGAAGAATTCTCGTTTCCCTTTCCTTCCCTTGGCCTCTCCCTGTCTCTGGAGATGGACCCCAGGCCTATACTAGGCAATTGTCCTGCCACTGAGCTCTACCTCCAGCCCGGAAATTGTGGATTCTCTGACACCTGTGGGTCCACAGTGAGTTATACCTGAGCCGCAACATGCCACTCTGCGGCCTTCAAACGCACGGGCGGGCATTCAGTTAGAGATAGGGTTGTGCTAATCTTGACCTTTTGACATTGCAACATGACTTTGCTATCTATAAAGTTCAAGCCTCAGAATGGTGCCATCAAGTTACAAAAGTAAGTGAATAAATGAAATCACATGCTTTAGATAAGTTCACAATTTTGTTTCACCATGATCCTCGGTCACCTGTGTCAGACATTCCTGAAATCGAGAATATTATTAAGTAGAACTGGGTGGATATGTAATGCTGGGACAAAGGGTATAAACAGAAATGAATGACTTTAGGAATCTGGGACATACAGTCAGTCCACACAGGAGTTCATGAAAAGAACAAAACCCAGACAATCCCAAAAGCCCAGTGTAGTGGATAAAGCACACTGTCTCAGCTTTTCAGAAAGCAGAAGCAGGGTCAGGAGGTCAAAGGATTAGCAGTCCCGTCAGCAGCCACAGCGAGTTCTGTAACGCTGTGGGCCGTGCAGCGCCTCTCTGAACTGCCCTGAAATCCTTGCTGCGTCACTTTCCCAGGCCAAACAAAAAGAAATGCTATGAGCTCTTACCAAAACCCCTAACCAAACAAACTGCGGGTGCTGGGCAGAAGAAGCAGGTAGGCGCTACGCCGAACAGCTAAAAGAACATTTTCCCAAAACCCCATCTTCAGTGGAGTGGATCACACGGTACCCGGGCACGGAGGTGGGCTCTGTATTCTGCAACCCAAGAAAGCCATGAACAAGAAACTGAGGCAAGAGCCTGGCTTGAACTCAGCATATGCTTAAGAAGCTGACCTGATTAGCATACAGGCCCAAGAGCCCATAAGGGCTGTCTCGATTCTGACCGATCATGTCAAGGGACATCAGATGAAAACTACAAGAAACATAGCTAATGGTTCTTTTTTCTTTCTTTTAAAGCGCAGCTCAAAAAACGAATCGGCTGAACCTTCGTTAGACTGAGTATGAAGGTTCTGGATTCAGACCTCCACGGTACATTATTGTAGAATTACTTTTTGGAACTTCTCTGAATTTTATTCCAGAGTGGAGAGGGGCCAGTAACCACGATCAATAATAATAACAACAGTAATATCCACCTTTGGGGCGGGATTTGGCTTCCGGGAAGGCATGGAGACCTGGCGAGCTGCAGATCGCTAGCCTCAGGTTGGAGTTAGGTTAAGTGGGCCGGGGTGGGGGAACGGGGGTCTACACCCGCCGGCGAGTTCGCAGAGGCCTAAGGCTCCTCCCCAGCCCCTGAACACAGCCCAC
The DNA here is from genome assembly GCA_028658305.1 of Pachyuromys duprasi. Classification (NCBI taxonomy): domain Eukaryota; kingdom Metazoa; phylum Chordata; class Mammalia; order Rodentia; family Muridae; genus Pachyuromys; species Pachyuromys duprasi. Next base: position 66,718,640 of record CM053761.1, on the reverse strand, counting down.
TGTCCCGGGTCGGGCTCCTCCCGCACTGGCCAAGCCGGCTGCAGGTGGAAAACAAGCGAAACCCTCCACCGAGCTGGCGGCCTCCATCTCCAAGCCTGGGCTGGTCTTGAGACGCTGGCCGGGAAGCCAGGCTGAGCTGCGGGGACCAGCGCAGGCTCCAGGGCTCAGACGTCAGCGCGCGGGGGTGGGTGTGGGGGCGGCGACACGCGGGAGGTTACCGTGGGGGCGCAGGGCTGCCTGGCGGCCGAGTCCAGTGGGAGTCGCGCGCAGCTCTGCTTTCTTCCCAGAGATTCTAGTTCAGAGCCAAGCCTGGGGAGGAGCTCCTACGAGGGCAGGCGGAGGAGGGGCGTGGAGGGGCGTGGAGGAGGGGTGAACGAAGGGGCTTGGAAAAGGAGAAGGGGCGACTAGTCTCCGTGCTCACTGAGCCCCTCTCAGGCTCTTGATTCTCTTTTAGACTCATGATCTGTGCCGAAACTCAATAGAATAAAACCTGGTAATGTTTTGTTCTCATTTGTTTGTTTGTTTGTTTGTTTGGAGAGACCCTGTCGCTACATAGCTCTGGCTACTTGAAACTTTCTATGCAGACCAGGCTGGCCTTGAGCTCACAGAGATTCCCTGCCTCTGTACATCCTTTGCTCCGCCCCTTTCACCTCCTAATCTCCCTCCCCCCAGTTTAAAAACTTTTGTTTTGTTTTTAGATGAGCAAACGGAGGGTAATGTGGGAAGAAGGGCTTTCATGGCTCTGGTCCACAGAAATCTGAGCTGTGCTAAAATCCACCAGATAGGTGCATCGATTTAGCTCAAAAAATTCTTAATAGGATAATGCTTCTTATGAAGTCTAGTCTAGGGTAAAAATCTGACTCACTCTCTCCCTCTCCCCTTTCTTTTCTCTATCTTCTCCTTCCCTTCTTCGTGGAACTTGATTCTGTAGCTGAGGGTGACCTTGAAGTCCTTATCTTCAGTCTCCATCTCCCAAGTGCTGAGCTCACAAACTGATTGTTCGCAGAATTGAACAGGAACTTCCTGTTGGGGAGCTCTTTACCTGCTGACCTGCAGTACCAGCCCCAAACGTATTTTTCAGGGATGACAGAAGAACGTGGGGGAATTTTTCTCCAAACATGCCCCAGTACCCCTGTGTTCTGTCACATTTACACTCCTGGGTAAGCATCAGCTTGAAGATGGACCAGACAAGTAGTCTAACATTTACTCTTGGCCCCAGCTGAGTCTCAGGGAGATTCTGGGGCTTGCAAAGCATAGAAACGGCTGGTGGTTTGGGCAGCCGCACCCTCCTCCTGTGGTCTCTGCAGTCTAAGTGACTACATGTGTCAGTCTCAGAGTCTTCTGAGTAGGAGGCACAAGATGGAGCCAGAGGCTTACCAGGGAGTTGACAGGAGGGACAGAGGGGCCAACCCATTGAGGGGTGTAGGCCAGTCAGGGATCTCCTCCAAAGTGTGTATGTGCTTTCTGTGAGGTAGGCCAGGGAAACAGGCTCACAGACACCATGAAAGTCAGCAGCTTTTGTTACAGTGTTCCCAATGAAGTGTTCCTCATCCAAGGACAGCAGCACCATCGGCACCGGCCAAGGGTCTCATCCACCAGGCTCCCTGCTGGCTCAGTCAGTCCTACAGGACAGCACCATCCTGGGGCCCAGGAGCAGGAAGCTTCTGTGAAGTGTACTTTGGCTCCTCACTTAGGAGAGGAGCTAAGGGCTGGAGGGACAACTCCAGGACAGGAGATACGGAAGGCCCAGGGAGGAGAAGGCTGAACTCTGAGAGCAGGCAGCACAGTAAACTGCAGTGTTCATATTCTCTCTATATGTTGTATACACTTATGAGTTTCTTTCATTTTCTTAACAGTCTTTTAATGTATTTTCAGATTTTTCTTCTTATTCTTATTATTTATTACAATTTCTTCACTTTACATATTTTCAGATATTATAAATATACAGTACTTAGTTATATCAAACAATCAGACTAGAGCTAGAGACTGGAGCAGTTCAGAGCATTGGCTGCTCTTCTGGAGTTCAGTTCCCAGCACCCACACGGCAGCCCAAAACCATCTGTAACACATTTATTCTTGGCCCTAGATTGGGGGAAGGGAATGGGACCTGTCTCCCTCTTTTGACCTCCATCCTCATCACACATGCAAGCGGTGCACAGGCATGATGCAGGCAAAACACCCCCAAACATAAAATAGCAAAAAATAAAAATCAACAAGCCAAGGCATTCTTATCCCAAGCAGATGAGGTAAAATTAGAGTAGCACTTCACAGGCTGTCAAAATTGATTTCAGTTCTGAGGCAACACACACACATAATTTTTAAAAATACATTAATTGCATCAAGAGAGAACGGAAAGAATCTGTGGGATTCAGAATAATTAAGCAGTGTATTTTGCTTGTGATCACAGTGTAAATGGCAAATCTGTGCAGGACTCAGGTTCTTTGCCGTGGTCGTGTGAGGAGGCTGGACATCTAAGAGAACCCAAAGGGGAGAGGAAGCTGTGGTGACCAGGGCTCACTGCTTCTTTGCTGTTCCTTTCCTGGACTCTTGTTTCAGTTTGTAATCAGCCACAATGGCCTTGATTGTGCCATCCCCTGCAGAGCCCCTTGGTGATGTCTGTGGTTTTAAAGGTCAAGGCCAACTCCAGGTCTTTCCCTCCAGGTCTTCGCTCAAGGGCACTGCAGAGCCTCTGCAGAAGCGCAGCCTAACGTTTTCAGCACGAGTGACAGCAATTGTCTCGTCTCCTGCTCATCCACTTGAATCTGTAATTTCAGAACATCACGAGGTGACACACCCACCAATCAAGTTCCAACCTCTTGTTTCTGTAATCCTCATAAGGACCCACAATCATTTTATGACAGAACCCTGGGGGAATTGTCGGCTCCCAGAAGGGCAGCTCAGGCTCGGAAGCAGCCCCAGGGCAGACTCCACCAGCTTCAGGAGGGCTCACCCAGGCTTCCCATCAGCTCACTGTGTCCTCAGGGAAGATGAGCCTGAATTTCTGGTCCTCCTGCTCCAACCCACCAGTGTTTCTTTTGGGAAACCTTCTGCAGTTAGATACTGACGGTGGTTGCACACATTTGTAAATTTATAAAGGGACAGTGGGGTTGTATGTGCTAAGGAACCAAAGCCTATGCTATATAAATTATAATTAAAATTGTGTGATGTGTGTGTATATATATGTGTGTGTGTATGTGTGTATATATGCTTCTCAGATAGGAAAGTTCCAGGGTTCCAAGTGATAGGCTGAGTCCAGGAAGGAGGTTGGTGCTGTGACCAGAATCCCAGGATTTATTGTTGCCTGTTACTTTCAGATGAATCTTAAGACTTTCTCCAGAGAGCTGGCAATCTGAGAAGACAGTGGGTTATTTAAACTGGATGGTGGTTTACTGTTCACTGCTGTGGGTGTCCACCAGAGAAGACTGCTTGGACATGGGCCTCAGCCGATAGAAGGTCTTTATTAGCCAGTTACGCTGGGTGTTCCTGCTCCTAGTGTACCACTGACTTGCTCAGGGTGAGTTTTTAAACACAAAAACCGGTCCTACGTTGACATGCTTGAGTTAACAAGAACAGTTAGCCAGAAGGGGAACTATAGAAGCTAAAAAGCAAGGATAGTACACTTTGAGACTTTCCCAGGACTATATGGACTTGGATGGATTAGGTCTCTGTTTTAGTTTTGGCAGGTGGGGCTGTCTATGTGATGAGTTTTATGACCTGAATGCTACTTCCATCATGGAGTCAGTTGTGCTAAGGTCTGAGGCCCTGTTACATTAACATTCTCAAAGTCTTCAACTTCACTTCTGGCTGACAGAGTACATAAGGCAGAGGTTCGAGGTATATCAGATATTTATATTACTATTCATAACAGTAGCAAAACTACAGTTATGAAGTAGCAACAAAATAATTTTATGACTGAGGGTCACCAGAACGTGAGGAACTGTATTAGGAAGGTTGGAGACCACTGACATAAGCAGAAAGGGTGAGGAGACAAAGCCAGTCTGTCATTCTGGAGCTCAGTCTTGCCCTTCAGGTCAGGGGTCAGCCCATCCCTGAGACCTCTGATGTCTGAGTCTCTCTCCTTATCACCCCTTTACTCCTGTCTCCTGTGGGTGTGTGGGCACAAGCATGTTTTGAAATGCAGTCAGTTGTGTGTGTGAGCATGTGCAATAGCATCCACATGGAGATCAAAAGTGAGGAGTTGGGTGTTGTTCTCTTTCTCTACCTTATTTGAGACAGGGTCCTGTTAGTGATGCATAAGCCAAGCCAACCACCCAGATTCTCCTGTCTCCACCTCTCCTCATCATAGGAACTTCAGGATTCACACGTTCACATCTGGCTTTTTCATAGGTTCTAGGGTTGTGTGAATCAGCCTGATTCCACACTGTGAGGAACAGTGCCCATAAACAAGTCTCTGTAATTAATTAATAATGAAATACAAATATATTTTCTTTCAAACTTTTCTGTGTTGTTTTCAAATGGCTACCAAGTTTTTAAGCCATGAATACTTATTAAATCATTTGGGCCTAATTACATAATTGTTTCATAAGTGAATGCATTGGCACTTCTATTGCCAAGGGGCACCATGGGAAAATGCCTGAGACCCACAGGGGTTAAGGAGCACAGGATGGTTGGGAAGTTCTCATCCAGCGTCTTCTGTCACATGGTTGTGTGAACTAGCATCTATACCCTTGCCTGAGTGTATGCCTGGTTACTTTGCTTGCCTTGGGCCAGACCTGAGAAGAAAAAGAGAAAGACCAGAAAAGTCATGGCTTCATCGTTTTTTATTGTTTTTATTTGCTGATGGTTTTAGTTTCATTTCTGTGGCTGTGATAAAATAGCATAACTGAAAACAATGTGGGGAGGAAGGGATATATGTCAGCTCAGAGTGTCGGGGAAAACAATGTGGGGAGGAAGGGATATATGTCAGCTCAGAGTGTCGGGGTAAAGTCCTTCATAGCAGGTGAGTCACAGTAGCGGGAACCTGAAACAGCTGTTCAGATCCACAGTCGAGAGCAGAGAGAAATTGATGCATGTGCACTCAGTGCTCAGCTCCATTTCTCCACTCCCATACAATTTAGGTCCCCACCTAGGGAATTGTGTTGCTTACCTGTTGTAGTAAATAAAAAAATATGGAGTGTTGGGCTATCTAATGTTTATTATTATTTGACCTATGATATCATTGTGGTATTCCCTAACCTGCTATCATAAATAATAAGACACAGACACGTGTTAGATTTTATAATTGCCTTATTTACCTTGGGCCGGACAGATAGTCTTACCTAGGCTGTCTAAATCACCTCACCATCTATTTCCCAGCCCCCATCCAATGCCATCCTCCTTAACCATCCTATCTTCCATCCATATTCTTATAAATACTGGCTTTTATTCTTTATCTGGGCCTTTCCATGCCCTCATTGGAGTCCTTCCCACCAGCCCCATGTGGTTTCTTCTCCAGGCTAACCCATCAAGGTATCCTTTCTTCCTCTCTTCAGTCTGTCTGTTTCCATGATTCTCCTCAAAAGCCCACGAACCACAGCTATGCCTACCTCACTCTGTCTCACCTAGGTATAGGCTGTTTAATCAACCAATCAGATATGTCTTAGGCAGGTTTACACAAACAAGGATGGCAGTAACCAGATCTTCAGGGCCAGTAATTATCATTAGACCAACCTCCAACACTCACCTTTGGGTCAGGACTTCTCACCTCAGCTAACATAATTAAGATAGCCCCCCACAGACATACCCACAGGCTATCCTGAGCTAAATGATCCCTTACTTAGACTACTTACACCACGTAATTCTAGAGTGTGTTGACAATTAAAATGATCAAAATGTTTCAGGGTAGAGAACCAAAGTCCACTTTTTTGGCCAAAGTCTGAATTGAGAGTTTGTATTAAGCTGCCAGCAACTTCCTAGAGAGAAACACTTCTCACAAAGCAACCCTGAATGCATTTTACAGGGAGCTTTTAAAAGCAAAGAACAGAAAAAATTACATTCTGGTAAACAGCTATAGGAGGAAATATAGCAAGCAAGCACTTTAACAGAAGCCAAAAACATGCAGTTATCTGGGGCATTTCAACCCCAGATTTCTACAACAGGGTTGGGTGCTTTACCATGGGACTTTCTAAGGTAGAAAAGAGGATCAGTTTCAGGTTAAACTGAAGATGGCTCCAGCTGAGACAAAATGGAGGAGTCTTTGCCCTGTCACAAAAACCCCACTCTTTGTCAACTTGTCATGCAAGAAAATGCTTAAAACCATAACTTGCTACTCCTTTGTCCTCTGTTTCATGTTTATCTCACAATAGAAACTACAATTCAACTTTAAAAGTCCTATATTCTTTAAAAATCCAACTACTCTAAAAGTCTAAAGTCCCTTGCCTGTGGTCTCTTACAAAATAGTAACAACAATAATTAATAATAATAATAATAGTACCCAAGTCATACACTACTGATACCTAATGGCACAGAATAAACATTCTTATTTCAAAATGAAAAGATGATAAAGCATTCATACCATTGCAACATCAAAACCCACTAGGGGGAATTACCAAACCTCAAGCATGAGGGGCTTATAATAGTCTGGGCTCAAAAGAATGTGGGCAGCTGCACATCTCTAGCCCTGCTGCTTGCAGCACACAAAGATTTTCTGTTAGGCTTAGCGAGCTGCACGCCACACCTGAAACTCTCCTTGGTGGATATCCCACAGTCTCCACATCTCTAACACCTGGGGCCCTGCCCTTAGCACATCCCTTCTATTGTCTCACTATAGCAGAGTAGTTCTCTCTTCAGTGATGATGATCTCTTTAACTATTATAGCAGTTTTCTTAGCCACAGCCTGAATATTCTCCCATTCTAAAATGTCCTGTGCCAAAAACCAGTCCATTATCTCTCAATTCAACTTTGCTTCAGTCCTCAGAACACAGATAGAAAAAAGCTATATTATTGACCAAAATAGTACAAGATAAGCACCTCAATTTCTTCACTCATACTCTTCAGGGTTCACGTACCTGAGCAATGGTGGTGCCCACTTTTAATCTGGTCTTCCTCCTTCAAATAACACAATCAAGACAATCCCCTGGAGACGTGCCCTTTCTGATAAAGCCCTTGTTTTCCTTAAACCTCAGCTGGGCTTTCCCTGTTCACATTTCTCTTAGCATCACTGTCTTCCAAAAATTTTACAAGAAAATTCAGTAAACTTTGTCCACAGCATGCGATGGCTTTTTAGGCCTAAAGTTCCAAACACTTCCATATTTCTCCCAAAATCCAACATGGTCCAGTTTGTCATAATGGCTTCCACTGCCTCAGTACCATTTTTAAAAATTTAGTTTAATTTTTGTGATAAAATATCTGTATAAGAAACAATTTGGGGGAAAAGGGAGTTTCAGTACTAGTTCAAGGAAGTGATAGGGTCAGATCCACAGTCAAGAGCAGTGAGAAATAAATGCATGCACATGTAGTACTCACCTTCTTCTCCCCTCTCTCACATAGCTCAGGACCCCCCTGCCTAGGGAAAGGTGGGGCCTCTTTTAGGCTGGATCATACCACATCAGTTAACACAGTCAAAATAATCTACAACAGACATGCCCACAGGGCAACCTGGTCCAGACAACTCCTCATTTTTGACAATCTCCCTTGGTGATTCTAGATTATGGATCTAGTGGGTCTAACCTAATCAGTCATCACACTGAGCCATCACTGAGCAAGCCCTTCTCCTGTGCCAGTGGTTGGGACTATCAAGGAAAGAACACAGTGAGGAAGAACATGGAGAGTCCATCACAGCTGACAGAAGGAGGCAGAACGGAGTGATTTCCTAAACCCAGGAGATTCCCAAGAAGGCAGACATGTGGACATGGGACAAAGAGGACAAAAATGTGAACTCAGAGGCATAGATGCTCCTTACACTTTCAGTTAGTGCTGACTGTGACCTCCAGAGAAAAAAGGCAGGGGAGAAAAGGTAGAAAAAGGCTTTGTAGCCCTAGTATTCATTTAGATAAAAGAAGTCATTTTCCAAGCCAAAAATGAGAACTTAAAATAGCTAAATACAAATTCTGTTGAGCGTGGCCGCCACTTCTTGGACAGTGTTGCACTCCACCTATCCAGGTGCCTGTGGCCACCAGCACAATAGGAGCCATCAGAGGTTTATCAAAGAGTGATACACTGAGGACTCTGATCTATGATAGTCTGTGTTACCTCAGTGTGGATGGGATGGATGATGGAAAGCCGGAGGCTGTAAAGAGGTTGATACCAAAGTCCAGACAGAGAGAACTAGGAGATAAAAGGTGACTTGCTGACAATTGCCTCATGGGAAAGAAGTTGGGAGATGAGAGTTCACTGAGTACCATAGTCTCTGCTTTCCATGACCAACAAGAGCATCTTTAAATCTCTGGGAATATTCTAATGCCACTCCCCCAAGGCCAGTACCAGTCAGGCCAAATTCCCTTATATCATTCTAGTTGTTCTGCTTTTGAGGTGGGCATGGGACCAGTCAACACCCGTCTTCTCTCTTCCTCTACCTTGTTTCTGTCCAATAAACTACACCTCATTTTCCACACTGCTGCTTTAATAGTAGATGCCCCATTAGCACTTCAGACGGGAGGCTTGTCTGGATGGTGGAGCTGCCTGGAATCACTGAGGAAGAATCCTCAGACTACAAAACAGCACTGAGGATCAAAGACAAGCTGTAAATATTAAATATGTATAATAATGAAAAGGTTGGAAGACAACCCTAAAGTTATGTGAGATAGGTTTAGAGTTCAAAGGTGTTTCTCCCATATAAGTGTGAATATTATATACATCTATGCACATATTGCTACATGTATGTATAAACATGTACACACAATATATACATACAAACATGTGCCTGCATGTTTACAAACTCATATACATAATACAGTCATATGTATATTTAAATTGCTATGAACACAATTCACAGGTACTTATTGAATAAATATATATATGTAAGTATATACCATATGTTTCTTTCTGCTTTTGGGATACCTCACTTAGGATGATCGTTTCCAGGTCCCACCATTTGCCTTCCTGTAGGATAGGAAGGTCATACTGAAATCTACACACCTAGGGAAGATATATAAGAAGGAGGACCCCAGGTTGGTATGATCAATGCTCGTTTAGATGAACCAATGGGATGGACATTGAATGGAGGAGAAAACAAGCAACAGGACAGGAGCATACCAAAGAGGGCCTCTGAAAGAATCAATATAGCAATGTATCAGAGCAGATATTAAGACTCACAACCAAGCCTTCGGCAGAGGGCGGGAAATAATAATAAAAATAGGGGAAGTTAATTAGACTTGTGGAGAACAAGAGCTCCACAAAGACCAAACTGAGCAGGTCACAGGGGTCTTACATGAGACAGTTTCTCCAACCAAGGACCATGTATGGATATGTCCTAGAACCCCCGCTCAGAAGTGGCCCATAGTAGCTCAGTATCCAACTGAAGACCCCAGTAAGGGGAAAAGGGACTGTTTCAGTCATGAACTCGATGGCTGGCTCTTTGACTCTCCCCCATACACGTCAGGGAGTAACAGCCTGGCTAGATCCCAGGGGAGGGCATTGTAGCCAGCCCTGATGAGACAAGATGATCTGGGGTCAGATGGAAGGGGAGGAGATCCTCCCCTGTAGGTGGACTTGGAGTGGGCAGGGAGGAGATGAGGAAGGGATGGGGAGAGTGGGAGGGAAAGAAGGAGGGGGCTACGCCAGGGATGCAAAGTACCTAACCTCTGATTGATATAAAAATAAAAATAAAATATATATATATATATGTGTGTGTGTCCATGTGTGTGCATATACATTCCATCCACACTCAAAGACATCAATGCATAGATATTTGTATTTGATTGGCATTCACTAATGCTTGTTGAAACCTCTGCCTTCCTCATCCTGTTTTACTGTTGAAGAGGAGTTAATGTTTGAATCTAGCCACAAAGAAATCAACAGTTAGTGATATGTGGCCACTATTTTAGGGATAATAAGCTCTCTACATTCATACTGGTTCAAAGCCAAACACACTTTTCAAGCACTATGCTTACACATATACCAGGGAGTCAGAGTGTGATGAGCCAAAATGGTAAGTACAGCTTAGAGGGGAAAGAAAGAAATGTAACAAAGTGTCCTCTAACATGAATAACTCTACATTAGCACTGCCATTCTACAATGCCCAGTTTAGTCCTCACCATGAAACTGAGCTGACCACTGTTATTTCCCCATTTTATAGTTGAGGCCAAGAAAGGGGAAGTAACTGTGACAAGGGCCATGGAATAGGAAATATTTGAGTAGGAGTTAGAAGCAGGTGCTGGTTTCCAGAGACCCCACTTTAACTTCCCAGGGGACAGGAGGATATGGAGGGAAGGGTGATCCTGGACTAGTATAGGAAAGAACATAGAGTGTTCCAAGGAAAGGGACACCAATTAACAGAGGGTACAACATGGCAAGGGAGGGGTACCAAGAGGGAGAAGATGAGGGACACAGCAAGAGCAGGGAAAGAAAATACCCACAAATCATACCCCTGACTGCTCTCCACAGCCCTCCGCTGTGTGAAGGACCCTCCATCCTGCTGCTGTTACACACAGTTCCTACAAACTTCCATTCATGTAAAAGTGCTGGTGTGCTCTGAAATTTTCCAAGCCGTGTGCCAGAGAAAAGAACATTCAGTACACCCGCCTCCAGAGTCTTCCAGGGTCAGGCGAGCCCAGTTTCCTGCCTAAGCTCCACTTGGTGCATGGTGTCCAGACCTAACTATTAATATTTCTCCCATCATTTCAGGACCTCCTCCTCCCAGTCTGAGCCACAGTTTCTTCTGTTTACCTAGGCCTTGTAATCTCCACTCCTACAGTCTCTGGCTGCAGATGGTTTCTACAGGTCTACTGTTCACACCCAAAAGCAGGCGGGGATCAAGGAGATGCTGGAAATTATTCCAGAAAGCCAACCATTCAGTGTCAGCACAGTGAGGGAGCGAGGTGTGTGTAAGAAGGAGGTCATCTGTACTAACAGTGTGATTGGGAGGACAAGGTCCTGGGAAGGTGAAGATGAGCAGCGGCCCCTCTGCTAACCTCTGTTTCCAGAACAACTCAGCCCCAGGGCTCGCTGCCCCAAAGTGCTTTAAAAGTCCCCTAGCAGACATCACATCTCTGGCCTCCCCTCTCGAGGAAGTTATTCTCATTGTCTCAGGGATTGTCAGACATCCAAACTGAAGCTCTCCTGTATGGATGGGGTGGAGGAAATGGGCCACAAAGCAGGATTCTTGGTCTTAAGGTTTTCAAAATTTTACAAGGAAGGCTCCAAACTGGGGCAAATTAATGTCAGTAAACACCTTTTTTTCCTAGCCACCTCCTCAGGGATATGGATCTAGGTATCAAGGGCAGCTAGCCTTGGACTATGTGAGCAGTGGGCAGGTAGAAGTGGAGAGACCCAGGGTCCTGTCAGCCCCGGCTTTGGCCCCTCTTAGGATGCCTGCCCTGCACAGACCAGGGTAGCCAGTGGACCATGCATCAGTTCTCTCTGCTCCTGGCTTCCCAGATAGCTTTGTGCCTCGGGCTCAGCAGGAGCATCCTTACCTCTTCTGGTTGCTCCTTATTTTGCGTTTCAAGATAGAGCGTTACAGTCAAGGTGAGGTGCAGAAGGGGACCCTTCACTTGCTCATGGTGAGGGGGCTCACCGTGGGTTTTCCTAAAGGCCTTTACCAATTCCCAATGCTGGAAGTTGATTTTTAAACTTTGCCAACGTCTTTTGCTCTTGATCTTTCTTTCTTCTTTCCTATCTTACTCATCCTTTCCTCCCTCTCTTCCTTTCCTTCGTATTTGCTTATGTGCCCTGCCCTAGTTGGGTTTCTGTTTATCTCTTCCTGGATGTCTAAAGCTTCAAAGCATAGCCACAATGGGAAAGAATGGTGTTCTGGAAGGTTCAACACCAGCCAGAGAAAATCATGTGTCCCCCCAGGGGCCAGTGACTCGTATTTTTCTATCTGCTCCCTGCATGAGCTAGAGAACTAAGATTTTCCTTGATCTTAGCAAATGCCATGTTTATTTTGAGATCACATCTCATAAATTGAGACACTAATAAAGAAGTCCTGCCAATTTCTCTAATTCATAAATATATCACATTTGTGTTTAGTGCTAGAGACTGGGAAATTGGACGAACCTGGAGAGGACTTTTGGGTTTCTGTTAGCTGAGTGGGAACCAAGTGCATTAGCAGGCTTTCCTGCATAGACCTTTCTTCACCAGCCTCTGTCCCCTGCAGAGTTGGTGAGAGAACTTTTGACAGTGTTCAAAAACATCAAGTCTGGGACCAAAGTCAGAGGCAACATAATCGATAACGTAAGTCACTCCGCGCTTGAGAAGGGAAGAAAGGTGAAGGGCGAGGGGCAGCTGTCTGCCTTCTACTGCTCATACCCCAGCTGTCTCTCGTTCAAGTCCTCGACCCTGACCTTCCTATCATCAATTTCTTCTGCAGCTTACTCAGGATCCATTATGTACTGGACAGGTTTTTTTGTTTTGTTTTGTTTGTTTGTTTTTGCTTTGTTTTTGAGACAGCGTTTCTCTGTGTAGCCTTAGCTGTCCTGGACTCACTTTGTAAACCAGGCTGGCCTTGAACTCACAGAGATCCACCTTTCTCTGCCTCCTTGAGTGCTGGGATTACAGGCATGCACCACCATGCCCAGCTATGTATTGGATAGTTTATGCCCACTTACCTCATCCAATGAGGCTGGGGCCTTCCCTGACTGAGGCAGCAAGGGAATGAAGAAAGGACAGACATAGATACTGAAGAACTGGCAGATACACAGACACAGAAAAGCTGGGGTCAGGTGGGCACCAGCAGTGAGGCAACCAGGAACCTCAGTGTGTTTATTAGGAAGAGCGCACAGAGAGGGGTTAGTTAGCTACTCTAGGTGTGTGGAGTCTGCAGGGGAGCAGTCTCAGAGAGGAGGAAGCTGTGTTGTAGTCTTTGCAGAACCTGGTCAATCATGCTTAGCCCTCAGGAAGGTTTTTCCCATGTGTTGGAAGTGCTGGTCCTTGACATGGCTGTTACCATGTCAACAATACACAGTCGCTCAGGATTTCATTATCACACCTTTGCTCAAGGCTTCTGGCTCCCCCATGCACTGTCACTATTTAAAAAAAAAAAAAGATTCAGGTTCTTTCTGTGTAGCTCTAGTTGTCTTGAAAATCACTTTGTAGAACAGGCTAGCCTTAGACTTATAGAGATCTACCGGCCTCTGCCTCACAGGTTCTGGGATTAAAGGTATGTCTATCACCAAATTTGGCTCAATCGCATATAGATATAATTTATACAGTATTTTGCTTGTGTGTGAGCCAGCAGGCCAGAAGAGGGCACTAGCTCTCACTATAGATGGTTGTGAGCCACCATGTGGTTGTGGGGAATTGAACTCACGACCTTCAGAAGAACAGCCAGTGCTCTTAACCCCTGAGCCACCTCTGCAGCCCTGTCTCTAATATTTTAAGCAGCAGTTTCTTACATGGGGAAGCTGAAGCAACAAAGAGTTTGAAACGGCAGAGCCAGGGCTCCTGTGCCCTCCGTCCATCTTGGGCTGCCATTCAGAGTTGTTTACCACCAGCTCAAGAGGCGCTATCACATTATAGACAATGTGTATTTGCACATTCAGTACAATCTCAGAACCATCTTGTTCTGACCAAACCAGGGCAGAATTTTAGGTTTTTTCAGCCAGGTAGAAGAACAGTGAGGAAAAGCAGCCTTCACTAAGGTACCAAAGCCAGCACACATGCAGTGGCTAACCTGTCCTTACTCATCTGCCCTCACGCCTCCATGACACCCTCCCACTCCACCTCAGAGTCAGCCACTGCCACCACCCTCGCTTCATTCTTCCTGTTCCCCGCCCCAATCCTCTGCCCTGCTTCCCAGAAATGAACAAATCCGTTGCAGATGGAGAGATGTGTGGTGGGCTGAAGCGTAGCACCGGGTGCACAGGGCCATGGCTTACCTTTTCCTGTCTGTGCTGGAGCACAGCCGCAGGCTTCTCAGCTAGACCACAGGCAGAGGTCCCCAGAGTCCACAGACTTTATTATGTTTGCAGTTTCCCCCCTCCTGCGGCCTCAGCGACTCCTGGAGCAACCTTCCCCTTTAATGAAGCTCCGGCACTTAGTGGGACTTATGGACAAAAGATAGGCTGTCTCTTTGCTGTTTCTAGCTTATCGGGTTACTTTAATAATTCCCATGGTGCTTCCTCCTGCCTCTGCACTAACCAGTAAGCCACAGGACTGCTGTCTTCCACAAGCTGAGATGCTGGCTTGGATGGTCTTGGTACAGTGGTCATTGATGTAGCAAATAATTCAATAGCCCAATGTTGGTTCTGGGAACCAAACTTGGATTCTCTGCAAGGGCAGTCACAATACTTGCCTTTTCATTGCCTTTCGTATAGAGGGCATGTCTAACTACAGTTATCACCCACTCTCCATCAGTGATCAGAAAACTTCCTGTAAAGAACCAGGGAGTAAATATTCTCAGCCCAGGGCTGTTTGGCCTTTATCACTGTGCTCAGTTGTGTGTGAGTGAATGTGCCAGTTCATGTGCAGATACGCAGTTTGCAGTGCCATGGAGCACATGTGGAAGTCATGGGGCCCTGCTGTCAGTCCTCGCCGTCCTTGTTCTGAGGCAGAGTCACCTTGTTACTTCCCTGCTGCACACATCAAGCTAGCTGACACCAAGTTCCGGAGTCCCCTGTCTCCACTTCTCAGCTCCCTCACAGAAGCCCTGGGATTCCAGACAGTGGCATTATAATCCAGTGTTTACATGGGTCCTGGGGGTTTGAACTCAGGTCCTCATACCTGTCCAATGAGGGCTTTTACCCAACAATTCATCCTCCAATCCCACTGTGTTCCATTCTGCTTTTACAAGTCCAGTGCAACCCAGGTAAGATACAAATGGGTGTGGCCTAGTTTCAAGAAACTTTCATTTATGGGCACTGAAATTTCAATGCACGTTTCACATGTCACGATATTACTCATTTTGATATTTCATTTTGAAACAGAGTCTCATGTGGCTTGGGCTGGGCTTGAACTATGCAGTGAAGGTTGGCCTGGAACTTCTGATCCTGCTTTACCACATCCTGGGACTGTCGAACATTTAAGTGTGACAAAACCACTCTCAACTGACCAACTAAGCAGAAACAACGGCAGGCCGATTTAGCTCACTGACCTTAGGATGCAAGTCCTGCAATGGCAGCCTCGCCAGGTTTCGTTAGCATGAGCTATACGCTCTATACGCTCAGCTTCCAGTTCCTCTCACAGTCTGAGTGCAGCCTCCCCCGGGCGCCCTGTCCCTCTGCCTCCAGCTTCACCTGCACCAGGCCTGGGAGATGATTTTCCTCCTGCTTTGCATGTACTCTTCTGTAGGTGGTACTGACCGGAATGTATGCCTGCCGTTTACTCAAATGAGGGTGGTTATATTTACTGCCACTAGATGGCAGCAGATGGCCAACAATGCTTGCCACGGGTGTTTTATGGAAAACACCTGGTAACTGGTTTAGTGCATTCAAATTGGAGATGATGAAATTCATGTAGAATTGTGCAGCCGTTCCTAAAATAACACCTGAGATGAACCCAGCAGAGAAGAAAGAAAAAACATTTTCAAAGCCTACTAGAAATTTTGTTGGCTGTGACATCCCAAAACACTTGAATTACTTAACACTGAATACAAGACTGTATAAGATGAAGAAATGGAAAGCTTCTTCTCACCAGAATGCCAGCTCTGTGTATGCAAAGGGACCAGATAGTCATCCATATGCACACAGCGACTGAGGCAGAGCATCATTCTGGAGCCCAGCCGAGCCTGGAAGGTACTGTTCAGCCACGCGTGAGTGTGCACGTGTGTGATTGCCATAAACTCTATGTGGAACGCAACAGACAACTCATTGAAATTATTTTCTCTGACAGAGGATCCTGGGATCCCACTCAGGTTGTCAAGCTTAGCAGCAAATGCCTTTACCCACTGAGCCATCTTGCCAACCTTGAAAGCCACTAAGTTCTAGTTCTTTGGGACCTTCTTTTCTTTGTAGTTCAGTGAGTGAAAGTTTCCTACGAAAGAGTGATCCATTGCTGCCCAAAGAGAACGAAGTCAAAGAAAATAACAAATATGCTGTTTAAATGTGTTCAGTTGTTTCTGGGCTGGAGAAATGGCAAGTGCTTGTTCTACAAGCACAAAGACCTGAGTTCAGGTCCCCAGCACCACACAAGGTAGCCTGCAACCTTAGTGCTGAGGGCAAACACAGGAGGGACCCAGGAGCCAGCCAGCCAGTCTGGCCAAAACTGTAAACCCCAGATTCAATGAGAGGTCCCAAAAGAAGTAAAGTGAAGAGCAATAGAGGAAGACACTTGTCACCAGCCTCTGGCCTCCGTGCACACACACACACACACACTCACACATTTGCAAATGTAGGCATGCACATATCTGTGCATAGACCTGCATAAACACAAACTTAAAGATAAACAAACAACGTTGAATTATGAAAAGATTTTCAGTGGGCTAGAAGCAGTAGGGACATCAGGAAATGGTTCTGAGGAGGAGAAAGCAGCACTGGTGACCATGAAGCGCCCATCGGGACGAGGAGGCGAAGCATGAGGAGCTGTTTCAGGAATGTCTTATAAGCTGGAAAGATGATGCAGAGTGAAGAAAGGATGAGCAGGGGGTGGACACCAATGCTCGGCATAGGAGAATGGCACAGAGAAGGGCCAGGGCGACCACATCAGCAGAGAGAAAACACAGCTCCTTCCCTCGCCCTCAGTGTCCTATTACAACGTTTCCAGTCGTTCCTAGGTGTGGTGTACACTTAGAGCATATCAGGTCCACCTCAGGAGCATTTGCTGCTGAAGTGACAGGTGTGCCTAGAACAGCCGCTGAAAACCACCAAATGTGTCTTGGGATCCTAGATGGTGATGGCTGCTAGACAGGCATAGTGGTCACATGCCTATCACCCCAGAAGTCAGGAGGCTGAGGCTGGAGAACCACAGCTTGAGGATATTCCTGGCTTATTGAATTGGGGTGAAAGATAGGGGTGAGAATTCGATGGAAGATGGAAAGGTCCAATCTGAAAGTTTTCATACAATTAGGTTGTTCCTGGGTCCTTCCGAGTCCTGTAGGCTGGTAGTGACAGTCTCTTAGAAAAAGTATTGTCAAGGGATGTGTCCTTATCAGATCATGTCCTCAATCTAGGCAGCAGTTTCAGGATCCCAAATGGGGTGTTGGGTGATGGGCAGGTGGTAGAGGCTTTGAAGAAGTTGAGTTGGGAAATCAGGAAATCAAGAGAACTGTAAAGTGGAGCTCCACGCTCACTGAGCAGGAGGTGAATCAGGGATGCTGGCACAGAGAGGAAATGCATGTGGAGGGCTTCCGGGGGTCCAGAGGAGTACTCAGTGGGAGTAAGGAGTTTGTTAGAAAAGCTGTCAGTGCCACAAACAGACCGAGAGGGGCTCTGGCCCCAGCCCCAGGACAGACACATGGCAGAGACTCTAAACAGGAGAATCAGAGTTCCTGTGTCAGAAGTGGGGTGTCTGTACACCTTCTTGGGGCTGGAGAGGTTTCACAGAGTAAGTATGGGAAAGGAAAATTGGATGTATGGCCACCAATGCCCCCTTTGATATAACTCACTCTTCAGGTGGGAGAGCCTGGCACCGGGAAGTCTGGTAGCTAGGGTTTCACAGTGTCTCAGAAGGTGAGTCAGTGTACAAAGCGAGCTGTTGGAAAGTACCAGGCCTGAGCAGCAGCCTGATGGTAACACTGAGTTCTTACATATGTGACCTGCGCGCAGGAAGACACGAGAGAAATCATGAGTGTCTACAGAACAGTGATCTCCAGGCATAATCTCGAAGGACAAACTGGAGTTCATCTGGACAAAGGGAAATTTCAGTGCTATTTGCAAAAGGAAAAGCATATGCAAAACAGAGGGGTGTGGAGGGAGGCCAGCAGCCCCAGTGGCTGGCTCAGGTGTGCCTGATGGGAGCGAGGCTAGAAGAGCAAATGCGGGTGAGAATGTGGCGGGACTGAGGACAGTTCAGCTTTCACTCAGAGGATGAGTCAAGTAAAAGATGTGTGGCTGCTGCCGTCCAGGTCTGGGGACCCGTTGCCTGTTCCCTTTGCTCACTAGTGAAGTGACAGCAGAGAAGTACAGGAATAAGGAGAGCTGGGCAGGATGGTGAGAGGGCAGGTTTAGCAACCCAGTGAACCTTCCCTCACAGGCTTTCGATTTCATGAATCATTATAGCTTCTGGAGTATCTGAGTTTTTAAAATGTTAAAATAAGCATAAACATAACATCTAGGAGTGTAGATGATAATGCTGCATCACACCAGAACAGGCAGGGCCTCAGAGCAGGTAGCAAACCAATTCTGAAGTGCTGTGTAGCCCGGTTCCTGGGTAAGGCTAGGGCTTGTAGCCTGTAGACACACACGCACGCGCACACACGCGCGCACACACACACACACACACAGAGCCAGCTCCTCCACGTTGGAGCAATGATGAACTGTGGCCAGGATGCTATGCTAGGTTATTATCCCCGTGGATGGCTCAGTAGCTCTGTGACCATTGGTCACCTGGCTAGGAGCCTTAGATCATTAATTAATCTCCCTGAGATTAGAGGAGCAATGACTCCTGTGATTAGGCCCGGGCAAGCCTGAAGTCAGCACGTACCCAGAAGCCTCTGATGATCCCAAAGCTAAGCTGCCGCTTGCACCTACAAGGTCACCTCAGGGTTGACAAAGATGGCTAAAGACCTCAGAACCTCACACGTGCAGACTGTCCCACCCCTTCCGAGAAAACCTGCATTCTCCCATAAGACTTAGACTACCTTGATGAAGGCCGTGGATGTTTACAACCTGGTTGTGTCTGAGTTAAGAACCAGCCAAACTGCAGCATGAAGTGTCCATTGAACTCGAGAACTCAGTGAAACAGAACAAAGCAAATAGACTGCAAACCTAGATCACTTCAAATGTAAGGAAACTTGAAGTTAAGAATAAGACAAAGTAACGCACTACTAACTTGTTACTGTCATGGCTCTGCAGATTATAATGCAAGGAAAAGAAATGGTGGCTAGAAAAATTAGAGAGGAAGAGATGAAACCGCCGTCGTTTGAAGATAATGTGAGGAGGAGGGAGGACAGAATAGAAAACACTGTCAGTACGGGCCATTACCGCTACCACTATTACAACTAATGCTATCACCCCTACCGCCATGACTCCTGCGCCAAGCCCACTGCCACCATGACTCCTGCGCCAAGCCCACTGCCACCATGACTCCTGCGCCACTCCCGCTCCCTTACCGTTTTCACTCCTGCGCTAATATTGCTGCCAGCACTGTAACAACTGTGCTCTTGTCGCCACCACAATTGCTGCTGCCGCCACTGTTTCTGAACAAGATAAAAGCCCCTCCACGCAAACAAAGAACTAACAACACATATGAGACAACAATGTCCAAGCCACCAGCCATGATGTAATGCAGGGCACTAGCCTCTGAGAGATTCAAATAAGTGACAAGAGCCTTAGACTTAGCTCATTGTCCCAAGGGAGCCTCTAGACCATGGCACAGTTTGAGCAACCCTGTACAGACAATGATGAATTCTGAATTGAGGCAAAATGAAGACTTCAGGAAGACTGAGTTACAGTGGGTGGACAGTATCAGGGAGAGGAAAGAGCTGCATGGGTTAGAGGCTTCTGGAAGGTGCCCTTCGAATAGTCAGAAGACCAACCAAAGAAACTAGAGAGTAACAGTTCCTGGTGACCACACTAGATGAGGAATACTGCTTTTCCCCAACAGTCAGGGTGAAACACTCGTGGGTTGGGCAGAGCAGTGGCTTTGGCGGATTACATCGCTATGAGAAGTCTCTTCTCTGTTCAAGTCAACACTGGCGAGTAATCAGCCCTAGACAAACTGCTTCCCCAGTTCTGCCTATCAAGTTAAAACCAAGAGATGAAAGAGTCCAAGTGCATCCCAGGAAAAAAGCTAAGAAGATATATGGGAACACAAAAATATATCCACTACTCAATGTTGACACTTACATTTGTCCAGTCAGAAATTACCAGAAAAACACATGCATAATAAGGATAAATGTGATGGATGTCACCTTTTCACAACTGACACCGACAATTGAAGATAAAGACACTGAAGGAGTTTTTCATATTCCATATGTCCACCATGTCACATAGAGATAAGAGAATTCTGAGAGACAAGTAAAACTACATTGATCTTCTACAGACAAAAACTGCAATGCTGTGATGGCTAAGCCAAAAGATGAATGAAGGAGGGCTGCAGAGATGACTCAGGAGTTAAGCGGGCCAACTTCAGTCCCTACCCACACTAGGTACTTCATGCTGCCTGTGAATCCACTTACAGAGCAGCTGACACCCCCCTTTGGCCTCTGTGGGCACATACACACATGTGGGCATGCACACCAAACTATTTTTATTGAACTGTATGGATTAAAAAATTAGATATTGCAAAATAATAATAAAGAACAGTTAACCCAAAGAAGCAAATAAATATGAACACAGACACAAAGAAAACTGTATTTAGAAAATAAAGCATTGGTGAGCTGAGATTTGAGCAGTGTGTTAGAATCATGAATGGAGCTTTCAAAGGACAGGCAGGAATAAAATATTTTGAAATGTTATTTTGAATAATAACCTAAGTTTTTAAAATCGACTTATTTATATATTACTTATTTGTGTGTGTACATGTGTGTGCATGCACATGTGGACGGTAGTCAAAGGATAACTTGCAGGAATCAACTTTGCTCTTCTATGTGGGTCCCAGGTATTAAACTCAGGCCTTGGCTTGGCAGCAAGCATCTTTACACAGTGAGTCATCTCAAAAGCCCCTCTAAATTTTATTAAAACTGTTAACATACAAGAAGTTTAACAAACACCAAGCACAAGTAAGAAGAAGAAAATTAAACCATGGCCCATCATAAGTCAAATTATCTAAAGCTAATGGTAAAGAGAAAAATATTTAAATAAGCCAGGAAAATGCCATGTTACATGGAAGGAACAAGAGTGGAGATACCAGCAGACTTTACATTGGAAAAGGTACAAGCATGAACACATCTTTAAAGAGATGAGAGAAAAACAGTTCTGACAACCTAGAATTCTAGTAGTGAAAAGATCTCCCAGAAAAGAAGGCAAAATACAGATTGTGTCAGGCAAACAAAAGGCAGAGAAACTCACATATAACAGTTTTATGCTATATGAAGTAAAAGGTTTCTTTGTGCATTTTTGTCCTAAATATGTTCCTTTAAAAAATGTATGTGTAAGTGTGTGCCTGCTGTTCTGTGTGTCATGTGGGTGGAGCTGCCCTCAGAGGCCAGTCCTAGAGCAGCAATTTTACAGGGCTCATTGATACATTGATTTTACATGTTCTGTCTTTCTAGTTATTTACTATTTCCTCTTTTGTTTCCCTTCTTTCCTTCATGTGTCTCTTTGTTCCTTTTGGATTGATTACACACTTTGTTTCCTTTTTTATCTGCTCTGCTTGTGTATCAGCTAGCAGTCTTTATTATTCTTGCGATTACCTTGTAGTTTAGAGTACACATCTTAACTTATCAATACTACCTTTGAATCATAGTATACCTCACATGTATGGCATAAAAACTTTGAAGCTGTATACTTCCATTTCCTCCTTTTAGCCTGTGAGGGAATTGTGGTCACATTTTACCCTTAACCACACTATACTGTGATTAATGTTTAAATGGTTAATTACCTTTTAAAGAGATTTAAGTAATAATTAAAATCTTATCACATAATTGGCATTTCCTTTGCTGCTCCCTCCCTTGTGTGAGCCCAGCCTCTCACCTGGCATCATTTTCCTTGTTAAAGAACTGACCACCCTTTGCTCCTCAAACCGTTTCATACATTAGCGATGGAAAGAATGCTCCAAACTCACCCTATAGAGCCGGTATTACCCTGATGCCATAACTCAGTAAGGACATAGCAAAAATGACAAAAAACACAGATCAATTTCCTTGATGGATATAGATGAATAAGTCGCTAATAAAATATTTTCAAACTGAATTCAACAATGTTTTGAAAAGATGGCATACCCTTATAAAAGTTACTTCATCCTAGGGATACCATAATGGTTCAACACAAGCAAATCAATAAATGTAATTATATTACTTACCTACATACTTAATTATATAACTTACATTCTATATGTAGTATGTAAGAGTCCCTGCACAGATGTAGCCCATGGAAGCTCAGTTTCCAAGTGTGTTCCCTAGGAAGGGGAACAGGGACTGTCTCCAACATGAACTCAGTGGCTGACTCTTTGATCACCCCCCCCCCCTAATGGGGGAGCAGCCTTACCAGGCCACAAAGGAAGACAATGCAGCCAGTCCTGATGAGCCTTGATAGGTTAGGGTCTCATCAGGACCTCACCTATCAGTGGACAAAGGGAGGGGGGGTGGGAGGAGAAGAGAGAGAAAGGATGGGATTGGGCAGGGTCTGCAGCTGGGATACAAAGTGAATAAATTGTAATAAATAAAGGAAAAAAAAAAGAACCAAGGGAAGAGATTACATGATCATCTCAATACATTGGGAAAAAGCCTTTGATGAAACTCAGCATTCCTCTATGATCCAATCCTAGGAGACACTAGGAATACATAGACTGTGCTTCAGTATTACAAAGGCTACAGATGCAAACTCTAAAGAGCCAACATTATAACCATGTGGAGGAAAATACTTAAAGAGTTTCCTCTTAAGAATGAGACAAGGACCTGGGGAGATGTCTCACCTTCAGTGTAAGAGAGACCTGGTTTGAGATGTGTCTGCTCTTGTAGAAAGCACTGTTGCCTCAGGAACTTGTACGCTAAGTCCTGTTCCCATCCACAAGCTGAGTCCTATGTTCATAAGCTGGACTGTGTTCTTGGGTTCTGCACTTTTATAGCTTACTTTTAAAGATGAACACATCTGCAAGATGATTGACTCTATTTTTCCTAAATCCATCGAATATACAAGAAGCTTACAGAGGCAATAATGTAAATCTTGAGGGGGAGGTTATATACAGGGAGACAAAAATTAAACCTACATTTAAAAAAAACAGCAAATCTATTAGAAAACAAGTTAATGTGTGTAATGCTGAAATTTTGAGGGCTTTCAGATTTCTCTAGCTACATTTTCTGAATGCCTAAAATTTCCAGGGTTTTTAAACAGCCCTTTGTACTTCTTCACATTGTGTTCTTGCCATCATTATTAACTCTTAGACTACTACCAGCTTTATGTGTCTTTCCCTTTGAGACAACAGTACATGTGATAGAGTACAAGTTGTTGGATTTCTGTTAATTTATTTATTTCATTCCAGTTTGATTTATTTTAATTGTTGATACTTAAGTTGTCAGACAGTAGACATGTTTTATTTATGATACATTACAGATTAGAGTTATGTTATTATATGTGGATGTATATATAGATTTTGTGGTTTACAGAACAAAATAAAACGATTCTTATTGGATCCAGAGTTGGAATTCTTAGCTAATGCATCCACATGAATATGCCTTGAATATTAACACCGAGGACTCAAAAAATTCCCTTGGCTTTCTGGTTGTCCAGTCTATCAGAGCAGCAAGTTTCAGGTTCAGGGAGAGACCTGTCTCTAAAAGTCAGCTGGACAGTGACAGTAAGACACTTGACTTTGACCTTTGGCATCCACTTGCATGCACACACTTGCACATACACCATCATACATGTATAAAAATACACATGTAAACGTACACACACAAGAGATAAGATATGGGGCTGGAGAGATGGCTCCGTGGTTAAGAGAACTAGCAGCTCTTCCAGAGGATACAGGTTCAATTCCTAGCACCTACATGGCAGCTCACAATTCCAGTTCCAGAGAATCTGATACCGTCTTCTGGCCTCCAAGTGCACCAGCTACACATGTGGTGTACAGACAGGCAGGCAAAATAACCAGACACATAAAATAACATGAAAACAAAGTGACACAAAGAAGATACAAGGCCAGACTTGGTAGTACACACCTGATATCCTAGAACTTGGGAGGCTGACACAGGAGGACCAGAGTTTAAGGCCAGCCTGTGCTATGTAGAAAGACTCTATCTTTAAATCAATCAACTTTTAAAATGGATGTAAACAAAGAAGTCAGATTGTCCATATTTGAAGATAATGTAGTCTTATGTCTAAAAGATTCCAAAGATTCCACCAGAAAATTCTCAGATACCATAAACACATTCAACAAAGAAGCATAACTCAGAATCAACATGAAAACAACAGCTATCTTAAAATAACTCCAGTTGCAAGAGCCGTAGCCCCAAGCCCTATGTGTAAATGGAGCCAAGGAGGTAGAAGACCTTTATAGTGAGAGCTATAAACACGTAGACCAACAAGAGCAGAAAGAGAACCGGCGAATAGCTCACAGAGCTACTCATCAGTGTCTCATGCTGGGAAATCCAGAAATCCTCACATTGACGACCCCAGCCTCTCAACCTGATCAACACACCTTTTAAAATGGGTCAGAGATCTTAATGCATGGCCCAAAACTTTGAAACTGCTAGACTCTAGCAGCTAGAGGTAAATAGACATGAAACACTTCAATAACTTTCTGGGCATTACTCCGGTGGTTCTGGAAGCAATAGTGAGAATTGGCGAATGGGACTACAGAAAATCTGAAAGCTGCAGGACAGCAAAAGAAATGGCTGCCCCAGGGAAGAGACAGCCTGCAGAACTGGGTAAGGTTAACAGGAAATTGCTATTTGAAACAAAGAACTAAAACAACAAAACCCCAAAAGAACAAATAATTCAATCAATAAGTGGTCAACTTATTTAAGTAGTTTAAAAAGAATAAATTCACAAATAAGTAGTAAAGGAGCTTTTCAAAATATTAATAGTGAAAATTCATGAAAAAAATTCAACACCTGGAATAATACAAACTCAAACTTATTGAGATCTTACCCCAGTAAGAATAGGGCAAAGAGGAACAGGCAAATGTTAGTAAGGGTTCAGGAGAAAAGAAGGCATTATGTCCTGCTAGTGGGATTGGAAATTATCGAAGCCGCTATGGAAATCAGTATGTGTTTAGACTTGGTGCTGGAGAGATGCCTTAGCTGATAAGAACATTTCCTTGTCTTCCAGACAACCTGAACTTAATTCCCAGCTCCATGTCTGGTGGCTCACAACTGTCGATAACACCCTCTTCTGGCCTCTGTCAGCACTGCTCTCCTATGTACACAAACACACACAATTTCTTCAAAGCATGTGAACTCAGCCTAAGTGTTCATCAACAGATGGATGGATTAAGGAAATGGGCCAGAACCTGGGAGGTGGGAGCAGGAGGATCAAAAGTTCAGTACTGCGGGCGCTGCATGGTGAACTCAGCTATCTAAGGCTAGCCTTGGCTTATACAAAACCCCATGTCAGAAAACAAACAAACAAAAAGAAAAAAAGGTTCGTATATATGCAGCGGAGCTATGCTAGCCATAAAGAATAATGAAATCATGTCATTCTCAGAAAAGTGGATTGACCAAGGATCATCATCTTAAGTGAAGTAAGCTAGATGAAGGAAGACAAATACCACCGTTTCTCTCAAATGTGAAATACAGATTTTAAGGGTGAGTAAGAGAGGAGCTATTTGAGAAAAAGAAAGAGGCAAGGTGGGAAAACAAGAGAGGAGACTGGGAGGTGAATGTGAACAATGCATGCTCTCTCTCTCTCTTTCTGTGTGTGTGTGTGTAAATACATATGGGGTGGAGAGATGGCTCAATAGTTAAGAGCAGTTGCCACTCTTGCAGAGGACTTGGTTCAGTTTCCAGCACCCATGTCTAGTGGTTTACAACCACCTGTAACTCTAATTCCAAGGGTTCCAACGCCCTCCTCTGGCCTCCAAGAGTAGCTGCAAGCACATGACACACTGAAAAGCAGGCACACACTTCAACATACATATTTTTTAAAGAAGCATATTTAGGACAAATATGCACAAAGGAACTTTTTACTTCTAATAGCATGAAACAAAAAAAGCCTTTGTTTGCCTGACACAATCTGTATTTTGCCTTCTTTTCTGGGAGATCTTTTCACTACTAGAATTCTAGGTTGTCAGTGCTGTTTTTCTCTCATCTCTTTAAAGACACGCTCTTGTGCTCATGCTTGTACTGTTTCCTATGTACTTCCATGTAACATGGCATTTTTCTTTGAAGAAATATGAACTCAAACCTCAGGGAAACAGTGCATAAGCATCTTTGGATGCTGTATTTTAAAAGATGGGACACCAGCAACTGTTGGCAAGGATGACACAGAAAAGCTGAAACCCCTTTCTCTGGTGATTTAGGAACAAGACTGGGGCTGTTTGCACATAGATGTTAAGTAGAGAGATGTATTGTGAACTGGCTCCAAGCGTGAGAGGAGTTACTAAGCCTGTGTAGGAAAACAGGCTTGGAGTGGGAGACGAGAGCCCAGAGTTCAAATAACAGCTTCAGTACACAAGTGCGCTGGAACTTTGAGGCTGAGATTTTAAGGTCTTTGGTCTCTTCTATCATCCATGAATGCAAGTTCGGGATATTTGGTTTCTGTATGTTTAGCCCTATATTTCAGCATTAAGGTACCAGACTTAGGAAAAGCTAAGTAAGTTATCTACTCTACAAGCCCCCATTCTAATACCTTCACCTTCTGCATAGCAATCCTGGGATAAAGAAGCTGCTTTTAGCCTCTAGGACTGGATCTTGTTTCTTTGCAACAGTACCAACGGTTGATCTCCTTCCATGCTCCCAACAACCTCAAACAGCAGCAAGGGTTGATCCTTGGGAAGACTGCTACTCTAGAAACTTCTAGTTGGATGCTTGATAAATATTTGTTGCGCAATCGGAGAAGCAGCTTGCTTATTCTGTAAATGGATAAATGGCAATGAAGGAGATCAATGCACCCCAGGACTGTGATTCCAGAAACCCATGATGTATAAAGGTAGCTGCAATCTTTCACTTTTCAGTTTTTCCATGGTGCCAATTTCATATGTCTGTTAAGGAGAATAGAATGCAGGTGAGGGTAGAGAATGGGGATCCTCCCCACGAGTCACTGAAGATGTAGCCACTTGAGTCTGGGAACGGAAGGTGCAACAGGAGGCAATCCTGACTTGCTCATTGAGTAGGGGAGTCTCTTAAATCAGAGATCTCATGGGGACTTGGATGGAGAAGAGAGAGCTCAGCCCTCAGGGCAAGTGGAGTCCTTTCAAAGGGGCTGAGGCAAGGCAATAAAGCTCCCAGAGAGACCCGAGGATCTCCTGCAAACCTCCAGCTCTTCTGCAGAGAAATCCCTGGAATGGCTCAGCTCATACTTTCTGATGGAGTACAGAATAAGATTGCTGATTTGGGCCTTGTTTGTTTTCATTTTTCCTTCTAAAGTGGGTTTAAATCTCTTCCTATGACACCACTGATTTGTTCATGAGGATCACAGAGGAAAGGGTGATGTGTGCTAGAAATGGCAGGAGATTTGTGTCAATTCTGAATGAAGACAGAGCCAACTGTCAAAAAGCATTTTCTGCCTCAGCAGCTCAGTGCTGGAAGCCAAGCAGGGGGCCCGGTACTTCAGCCGGGTGCAGTACTTCAGAATGTCAGTTCAGTGAGATGTGGTGGCTGGGACACCTTGTGGCTGGGACGCCATCTTAGTGGCTGGGTTGGACCCAGTCCCTGGGAATAAGGACTCTGCTCTCCCTGAGCTTCCTTGGCTCAGTCTGGACCAACAACAGAAAATCTGGGAAAGGGTGCCTGTGCAGTACAAGGGTTTCCAAGGAAACGCAGAAACTGTCTCATGCTTTTTTCCATCTATTCATCAATAAATTTTATATCAACCTAAATGATAATCATAGAGAGGTTTTAAAAAAATGACACTTATTTGGAAATAGCGGGGTACTGCAATGGACTACTCTGCCACAGTAAATGGTGTGCATATTTGAGAAGGAGGCAAGACGAGGCTTTATTTTACATTTTAAGTTTGACTTTATTATTACTGTCTGTGTGTGATGTGTGTGTGAGTATAGGCAGACATGTGCCATGCACCTGCGCAGGGGTCAGAAGGTGACTTTTGAGAGTTGGTTCTTTCCTTCCTCCGTGTTCTTGAGGCAGAGTATCTATTGCTGCTTCTCTTGCTGCACTGCATTCTCCAGCCTAGCTGACCCAGAAGCTCCGGGAAAATTTCTGTCCTGCTCCCCGTTTCACCACAGGAGTTCCGGGGCTGCACCATGCAGCGTTGTGTGCGCTTTTGCTTTTTACATGAGTCCTGGAATTGAACTCCGGCCACCAGGCTTGCACGGTCAGTGCTTTTACCTATTGACCTATTTTGCCAGTCTGGAACGCAGAAGGACTTAAAGGGAAAAGGGAGAAATTTATGCAAGATATTTGGATAGAGAGGTTTATGTAGGCTATTGGATCAGAAACTGTTACCAGCTCTTTGGTGGAAATGCTGAGGCTGGACAAGAGCTCTGAGAAGCAAATGTTGTCTGAATTGTGGCATTCTTAAAAATACCAAAGACGGGCTGACTAGATGGTTCAGAAGGTAAGGCCCTTGCTGCACAAACTGCACCACCTGAGATAAATCCCTAGAACCCACGTGAAAGGGGAAGAAAGGAACCGCCTCTACAGAGTCATCCTCTGACCTCTGCATGCAAGCTGTGTCACTTGTGGCCTATGTCATGCCACATCAACAGTGATACTAAAAAGGCTGAATACAAAAATGAACTCAGTGCACACATAGAAGATGGGCACAGTATTCAATGTGCTTACAGTGAGAACATTCTCTTCTGAACCTTTAGAAATTTTGAGCGAATCATCTCAGAGAGTCAGACTTAAGCCCTCTTCCTTCATCACTTCATTGGGTCTAACAAGGAAGACTTTAAAGCCTCTGCGCTTAACATTTAAAGCTCAATAGTGTGCTTACTGAATTGGCTTTTCCCTGGGAAGATGTGAACAAATGCCTCTTTACCCCAGATAAGTCACCAACAGACCAGAGTAAAAATTCCAGTGAAGTCCAGCTTGGTGAACCAGTGAATTTATTGCAATTACGTATGGAGCACAGGTAAGGGGCCTTACCTGGGTACCCCCAAACAATTGAATCTCTATGAAGTCCCATCCAATCCCTGATAATGACTTCATGAAAGCTGCATCATAGAGTCTCACTTTTAGTAACTTTCTACTTCCTGTCTGTCTATTCTAGTGTCTCCCAGATCACTTGCTGCTTGTAAGAAGCAGAAGGGTGTAATTATTGGTGTCCCAGGTAAGTATCCCACACTCTCATATAGAGTGTTATGCTCATGTTATCATTACCGTAGCTATAACTATCTCTGTATAGTTCTTGATTCACTGGCATGACCAGCAGACCTCAGTAGTGGAATAGTCTCATCATGCCTAGAGGGAAAAGCCACAGTACAATAGCACAGATATCCAAACCCTCCAGTGTAGAGCTCATTTTTAAACTCTATTTTATTTGGGGTTCCTTAAAGCCTCTCCCTTCCAACCCCCCCAACCCTAGGTAGGAGAGAGAAGGTTAGTGGGAGGCGGGGTCACAGACCCCTTCACTGCTCCCAGATGTTTAGGGTCCATGGATTCTTTTAGGGCTATGCCAATCTCCGTCAACAACAAACTCAGCCACCAGTCTCCTCCAAGCCACTGCACCCCGAAGTGTCTCTCCCAATCTGCTCCAAACCAGAAAAACTGTCTCTGGTCTCTCCAAACTGCCACTCACCACACGCCACTCTTTCTCTTTCTGGGGACCTCTATATATAGCCTCAGAGCCCTAGGCCACACCTCTCTCTGTGCCTCTTGAGGCAGGCCTTTGCCAGCTGTCAAAAACCACACCTCACATGAGACAGTTATCAGCTGTGGACAAACTAAAGCCCAAGTAAAACCCCACACTTGGGAGTAAAACAAAAACACATTTATGTAACATAACTGGGTTTACAAAGAAACCAAACTTCCGTTACACTCCAGTGATGTAGCAAGGCTGTGCTGGATAGTTTTATGTTAACTTGATACTAGCTAAAGTCATCTCAGTTCAGAAAATTCTTTCATAAAATAGGGATGTAAGTAAGACTTTAGGGCACTTCCTTAGTGGTTGATGGAGTGGGGGCCATTCCTAGACTGGTGGCCCCAGGTCCTATGAGGAAGCAGACTGAGCGCCCCTCCACGGCCCCTGCGTCAGCCTCTGCCTCCAGGTTCTGGCCCTGTTTGAGTTTCTGTCCTGACTCCTTCAGTGAGGCACTACAGTGTGAAGGTGTAAGCCAAATAAACCCTTTACTCTCCAGATTGCTTTTGGTCAAGGTGTTTCATCACAGTGATAGTAAGCCTAATTGAGACAAAGGGAAATCTCCAAGTCCCAGGTATTTTTCATTCAAATACAAATGTTGCCCTGCATCTAGGGTGAAGCCGTGAAATGAAGACATGTTAGGGAGTAGAGACCACTAGAGATTGCTCTCAGGGCCTGTCTTCCCTGTTGTCCCTTGAGGGTGTGAACTCAGGCAACATGCTTTTCCCCAAAGCAGGACGCTCTCTGATAAGATGGGGTGATTGTCAGCATCTCCTCTGCCAAACAGGCGCTTAGAGGTGAGCTTAGACATGAGTGAGTCAGGTAAGTGTGGCCATATTGGACAAAGGTTATCATCACTTCCTGGCTGTTCCTGTGGGCTTGAGTGAAAACTGGTGAGCTATGCCTTGTAGGATAAAGTTCACCATTGTATCCTGGCTGTTCTCGCCAGGGCCATGTCTCTGTAAAGGTTTGCATCCATCTTTGTATCAGCGCTGCGGTTCTTGCTCAAGACATAGAGGTTTCCCTTTGCCCTGCTTTTGAAAACCCCTTTTCCTGCTGTTATCAACAAAGCCAGAGAGGGCTGGCAGGCTCAGTACGCTAAGTTATCAGGGAACAGTTCAGTCAAATAAAATGTAGTTGAAATTTAACTGAATTGTCAAAAGTTTCTGTGAAATGAGGAATTTGGGCCAGAGCTGTCCACATGATTAGATTCCCATCTACACGCCTATCAGCAAGTGGGGTGACCTGTCATACCACCCTCAATGGGCAGTGTAAGTTTTGTAAGTTCTGTGGATGCCACAGAATCTGGTACTGTTGCAGCTATTTCTTGAGGACCCTTCACACTGAACAGGGGTTGTAAGGTTCTTATGAAATGTTTGCTCTTATTTATTGGCAGGGTCTCTACATAGCAGAGAATGACGCCTTGCATTTCCAATTCTCTTGCCTCCACCTCCATGGTGTTGAGACTATAGACAGGTGCCATCGTATCTGGTTTCACACTGCGAGATAGGCAGGTGCTCTACCAACTGATCTGTATCCGCAGCCCTGCCATAAGTGTTTATAAAGATGCCATTGAACAGACTCCAGGCTTTTTCTCATAGATCTCTTGTCACTTTTTAATCTTCACTCTGTGTAAGGCTTTTGTTCCCATAGGTAATCAAAGATCCTGCTAGGAGGCCCCTGAAAGTGAAATTTGTGATACTTGTTTTAGTCTTATCTATCCAATCACCATTCAACATGCATGACCTGAGGACCTTTCTCAACAACATTTTTAAGCCCCAAAGATACAGATGAAGCTAAGTACAAATCTCTCAGAAACTTATAAATAATAGGCGAAAGAAAATAAATAAAAATATCATTATAAACTCTCAAACTACCATGTCTAGTTTCACATTGGACCCTTGGCTTATTCTATATTTATTTTCCAAAAGTTAAAATCTTCACAATCAATGATTGAAAAGCTAAACACAAAGAATAGCAACTATTGGTTTTAATTTTTGTTGTTGGTGGTGGTTTTGTTTTTTTTTTTTCATTTTTTATTAATTACACTTTATTCACTTTGTAGCCCCCATAAACACCTCCCTCCTCCCCTCCCAATCCCACTTTCCCTCCCCCTTCTCCACACATGCCCTTCCCTAAGTCCACTGACAGGGGAGGTCTTCCTTGCCTTCCTTCTGATCCTAGTCTATCAGCTCTCATCAGGAGTAGCTACATTGTCTTCCTCTGTGGCCTGGTAAGGCTGCTCCCCCATCAGGGTGAGGTGATCAAAGAGCAGACCAATCAGTTCATGTCAGAGGCAGTCCCTGTTCCCATTACTATGGAACCCA